>JAILXH010195166.1:28876-46319 GCA_023558415.1 Piaractus mesopotamicus | reverse complement strand
CATTCCCCCCTCTGACCTCTCTCTGCCTTTGAACACCAACTCATGAGTGGGAGCTGTGAATGAATGATGAATTACCCCCAGAAACAGAGCCGTCGTCTAGAACAATCCAACTGCCGAAAAAAGTACTTTTCTGCGACTGTGTTTACAGCCAAGGACGTTACATTTTTCAGGCCAGGGTCTTCAGGATTAATGAGGCATACGTGGTGTGGCGATGCCCTAGCGTTGTGTGCTAGACTGTGAGATTGGCTGGTTCTGAGTGGATGAGGAGCGGGATTTGAGCAGATGGTGGCTAGTGGAGGTGTGATTAGCTTCCTTCGCACTGAACCACGCGCAGGCAGGTGAGCACGACCCTTGCTGCGGCTGCTCTGCCACGTTGGGCTTTTGCAATTTCAAACTTTCAGCTTGACTTCAAGACGATGCGAGCATTGCCATTAAGGCAGTGGGGTCACTCCTGCAAAAGAGCAAACTTGAGTTTCCTCCAATCAGGAGAAAGCTACAGCTGGCAGATGTATCAACTATTTGAAAAATATTCGTGATGATTTTTTTGAAGATATGAAGTGAGGCCACATCTTGAACACCACAGTGATCTGAATGCATATTTTATGTGGGCAGTTGAGTTTCTTGAAGGTCACTGCCCCTCCCCGCTTGTCTTGCATATGACAGTGGTAAACCTCATTAGCAAAACGAAAAGCCATAATACAAGAAGCAAAGCTATTGGATCACAAAGTGGATAACAAGACCAACCGTATATGGGAGACAAGTGTTCGAGTCCCTGTTCAAGGCTACCAATGCTACATTACTCAGCCATATTAGAGGTTTTCACATCCAGACTTTTAATCTGGTTTCTGGTCTGGGATTTTGCAGTCACTGTTAGGTATGACACTAGCTGGCCCATCAGTTACATCAACAGATCAGTTAACCACCAGTGATGACTAAAAACAGGACCAGAAAATGTATTCAAAGTCTGGATTTACTGAGAAACAGAGAAGGTGAAGATTTAGTGGCTAAAAACAGGAATAAAACCTCACTGCCTCAAACAGCATTCCCTGCATTACAAAATAAATGACTAATCCTCCCCTGTGTTCATTTAGTTAAAACCAGACCTTCATTCTCACATGTTCCTTTTTTTACTTAGTTCTTATTGAAGTAAACATTTTGACTATTGTTCATTTCAAGTGTACAAAACTCATGATGTTTAGTTGGAATTATGGTCTTTTAAAGCCATTTCTGAGAGAATGTGCGAGTATAGAAATGAACATTTTTATACAAAGCACTGTGCAACCATTTTTCTCTGCAGTAAGTGTGCCTGTGAAAACACTATATAACACTAAAATAAGTCTAAATAAACACTGATTTACTTACCTAATTTCATTTAATAATGTATTAATTAGCCAAACTAGATATTAGATGGTAACTGTAAATACTGTGTTTTCTCCATGAGAGCATTAGAAATGGTTAAGTGATTCACACACATAAAATCACATATTTGTCAAATATATTTGTTTATTTTTATTTATTCTAATGTTAGTGTTTGTTTCAAACAAGTAAACATTAACTGCCCAGAAAAAAGAGCTTTACAAATATTTTCTCAGATGGAAGACTTTTATTGAATTTTTTTTACACTTATTGTAAATTTGACGCCTGCAAAATGTTTGAAAAAACTTGGACATGGGCATGTTTACCACTGCATAATCTGGATGGCCCTTTTCTTCTTTGGCCTGGAGAACACAATGTCCATTTCGTCCATGTCTATCGAGTTCAGACCAACATGTGGTGGTAGTATGAGAGAAGACTGATTGACGGAGGGGGGAGATCTTTGTGCACTAGGGTTGGGGTTTTGGGCAGCTTCTGCCTGTAGCTAAAAGGCCAGACCACCAAAAGACCTCCAGGATGAAATCAGACACTGTTGAGGTCTAGGACTGAGTGAAAAGGAGCTGAGATGGAGCAGAGTTGATTCAGAAATGAGTTGCAGAGCTGGGCTGCATTTGAGCTAAACCGAAATGTAGCAGAGTTGATTCAGACATGAGTTGTAGAGCTAAGTTGCATTGGAACTGATCTGAGACAGAGTCGACCCGAGATGGAGCTGAGTGGAGTCAAAAATGAGTTGCAAAGCTGATTGTACTGGAGCTGACCCGAGATGGAGATGATGCAAGATGGAACCAAGTGGAGAAATGAGTTGAAATGGAGTCAAGTAGAGTCAGAAATTAGTTGCAGAGCTTGGTTGCAGAAGCTGATCTGAGATAGAGCAGGCTGAGATGGAGCTGGGTCGAGATGGAACACAGATGGGACGGAGCTAAGACAAGAAGGAGGCATGAGGATGATGGAAGAAAGGAGTGGGGGAGGATGCAGGATGAAAGAGACCAGGAAGGTTGCGGGATTGAAGAGGCAGGGAGTGTGCATGATGAAAGGGGTGGGATGTGGAGTGAAAGTGGGGGGTCTCACAACTGATTGCAAAAACTTTGTCAGGGGAATGGAAGGTGAATTTGTGTCATGACCTGTTCTAGGTCGAAGATCAGAGGCATTCAGTGTTTTGCGTTCAGTCTGGCTCTTCACGCACAGCGATTCTTTTAATATTTTAATCATGTTATGGACTGAAATGTTGTTCCTAAACTGTTCGACTATTCACTCACGCACCTTTTTGCAAAATGTGGCAACCAAGCCTTTCATCAATACACTCTTACACTGCCACTGTCCCAGCCTTTTCAGAACATTTTGCAGGCATTTGGAATTAGGAAACTTTGATTTACAAAAATCAATAAAGTTGATAAGGTGAAATATGATATACCTGTTTTGTGCTATTTTCAATTAAAATTGACGTAAAGTTTACAAATTATGGATTTCTGTTTTTATTTACATTTTGCCCACAGTCACAACTTTTTTGGAACTGGGTTTGTAGAAGCTTTGATTTTGACCTGCAATTAAACAGCATTATGTTCTATTGAAAGGACCGTTTGGGGTTGTTAAGCCTTATTTCTAAGAAACCAAATCAAAATTTAACACCCAAAATCTGCTTAACAAAGATCTTCAGTCCAACTGAGAACATCTGGAGCACAGGTGTGTAATGTAAGAAAGAGGAGCCTAACTATCTTCAAGAACGATTTGAGTAAAATTAGGGTCTTTTAGAGTTCAGAGATCAGTGTAGCAACTGAATAAGTGCTATTCTTCTTTTGTGTAAAATATGATGTTAAAGCTCCAAAGTGAGAGGTTTGAGCAACATCAATGAAGTCCATGTGCTCAACCAGCAAAACAGAACAAAATTAAACCCAAAAATGGAATTAGGAACTAGAAGGAATTAGGAACACAGATATGCTTGAATATAAGTAAAGATGGTGGATCTGGCATGAGAGGGAAGTCAATCTTTAGCCTTTTGATTGAACTGAAGTGATTAGAGGTCTTTTGATACTTTCAAGCATGCTTGTTTCTTATGACTCAAAACGTTCACAAGTCCTGTGAGATGGTCTGTGATGTAACTGAACAAGCGTTCTACGCAACAGCTAATGAAAGAGCTAGGAAAAAGAAAAAAAAGGCAGAGAGACACGTACGCATGCCACGGTTAAAGAGTCACTCTTTACAATTTGCCAGTTTGTAGAATATTTTTCCAGCTCTCACTGTGATTTCTGCATTTCTCATCTGATATTCAAAGTTTGTATTTTTGCTACAATTCTTGTGTGTGCATTAAAGCAGAAACAGGTCTGGTTTAGCTTAGCCAGTTTAACTTTTATAGTTATGCATGCTTTTTTGCCTTATCATGTAAGTGTGCACACCCTTACTACAAAAATATTTTATTTTTTAACTAAACTTTAAATGTTTTAGTTTTTAATGCGTTTAAATGCTATTTTTTACTGTGGCAGTTGTACATAACCGTTCAATATATACAGAAAACTGCAGTGGTCCGTTTTATCTCAACACGGCCATCTTTGTGAAGAGGTCTGAACTGTTTTCACAGCGGGGGGTTCTCACTCGTCCCCTATCACCCCTCAATGCTCGCTAGCAGCTCAACACAGAGCCACAACATTTCACACATAGTGAGCCAACAGAGGTTTAGAAATAAAAATATTTTATCCGATTATATCAATTACAAATATCTCAGTCGATTTCTTTTCCTCCAGCAGAATGGCCACTAGGGGGCCTGCAGAAAGAGGTAAAAGGTTGTGCAGGGTGCATCGAGTTTAAAATGCATGAAATAAGCGTGATGTACTACTGCCCACCTCTGACTTGGACAGAGAAGAGGATGGTGACCCTGTATGTGACAAGCTTCATGTCTGTGCAGGAAGAGATTACCCAACTGCAAAGTGCACAGCTGTCAAAAAGACAGAGCAGCAGCAGAGATACTGACCCTGCTGCTCCAAACGATTACCAAAATGCCTCTGTCACACATCTCCCAGAGACGCGCCATGTGCCAAACTCCCCCACTGAGGTTCCACACACACAGAGCCGGACATCCACATCCACTTCAGCGGCTCAGTCTGCCATGAACTTGGACGCAAAAGTGTGTCGCCGTTGCTGTGCTTTTGCCTTCTTCCCTCGCTTATTTTGATCTGTTTCAACATCATCTAAATGTGGCGTTTTACAGTGCTGGCCCATGCTGGAGCACTTTGTATTATCATTTAAATCTTATGTAGTCTCTCCATGTTTCACAAGGCCAAAAGCAGTAAACACAGCTTAGAAGTGGTTATGGGAAAATAAATAGTTTGGAGCGGAACAGTTTATAGGTCATTAATTCTGCAAATGAAACAAAGAAAATAAGTACAGAATCTCAATGGTGGTCTGTATTTTTATTTTTTTTAAAGAACATCAAAACACATTCACTCAGCTTTCGCAAGATGTTTCTGAGAAATGGGGTGAAGGCTTCCAAAAAGCACTGATTGTGGCGTCCTTTTCTCCGGAGCCAAAAGCAGATGAGAAACTGAAGCAGATGGACGCGAGTGTCTAAACAAAATCTGGCACCTCGCTTCTCACCTCATCAGACTGGCCTGTTTTTTATGTGAGCCCTGCTTAAATAAATAAAAGAAATATTTTATTATTCAAACAGAACATATTCCGACATCAGACTGAACAACTAGATTTAATATGTAAACATTGTTAAAGTTTCAAAATGCGCCATTTACTCTACTGTCCATTCCGCCACATCACATTTACATGTATCCCTATTCAGCCCACAGCAGTTATGCCACCCTTCAGGTTGAAGTTACAAGAAGTGTTTCAGCCCAGGCTACTTTCTGAACGTCTCACAATACAGAGTAGCCAATCAGAACATAACTCACATATATGAGTCTTAAAGGCACAGTACCAAACACAGCCTGTATAATTGTAATGGATGAAGAGAGGTTGGAAAATGGTTGTGTAAAAATGATTTTGGAACATAAACCCACACAAACATCATAAACGGACTATCAAGAAAAAAATAAAATAAGAAAAATGTAGGATATGGCCTCTTTAAAACAATCTTGGATCTTCAAGCTGTTTTGACATATATCGCAGCCGACTGGCTGCTGCTGTATTTCTGTCAGACAGAACCAAAGCCCATGTCAAAGTTGAGAAAACGGCACAAAACCGAATTGGTCTCGAATGCGATCTGTTTGGCATATTGCGGGCCACTCTGTGCGGGTGGCTGCGCTGGCAGTTGGGCGCCATCTGCCCGTTTTCTCTGTCTGACTGCAACCAGCTGTGTGGTGGGAACTGAGCTTTCACACAGCGTCAGGCTGTCTGTCAGTGCCATAATTCACCATCACTTCCAATCTCATCAACTGGCCCTCTGCCCTACCAAGCTCATGCTAATGGCTGGGAAAACGAGATACAGGCACAGTGCAGAGAAAACAGGCCTTCATTTTAAAATTACATACTTGGATTTCCCTGTGACACCGTGGCTGAGTTCTAAATGTTCCCCTCATCACTAACCCTAATCACTCATCTCTATATTGAACACTGAAATAAAGCCATTTTTAAAGCTACACTATTAAAGATTCCGGGATTTGGCGACCTCTCTGGTGGAAATTCGGAATTGCATGCAATGTGCAGAGGAACTCTTTGTAACGCCGGTTGTGTTTCGGACCCTTTCCCTGAGCAGATGAATCTGATGATTGCGATGAAAGGGTTATTCAAAGAGAACTCAGTCAAATTTTGGTGAATTATCTACTATTGTTTTGTCCTAATCAGTATAATGTTGATTTTGCATTTGAGACCTAAACATTGAGCTGGACTTTCTGTTTGGGCCTGTATGTTTGACATTAATACATAAAGATGTATGATGTTTTCTGAAAAACTCCAGCAAAATCCCGACCCAATGCCTCTGACTTTTAGATCATTATTTTACAGGGCGACTTGCAGCAGTGCATGGACACCAAAATTTAGTGTGTTTATTTCTTCTGACTCAGTAATGATGTACCTTACATTGCAGCTTTAAAGTAAACAATTGTGTGTGCTAATGATACATGGTTTTGCGCATCAATCTGTCAGTAGTCATATTCTGTTGCACACAGCACACTGCTTGGTTATTTTGTGGGTGCTAGGGTACAATGGTCGTGCATTATCTGTTGCAATGAGTCTCAGGCTCATAATTGATATTTTCAAATAAAATGAAAAAAGTAATGATATATTGCAAACTTAGTGTAAAAATTTGCTCTCTTTCACATGCCACTTTTTATTGCTTTGCCTTTATTTAACCATTTCCTTTACACAACCATACTAAACTATGGTTAGTGGAAAAACACATACAATAGAAAAGATTTCATTTAATACTGAATACATAAACAGAACATCGCCAGCTAATTAACCACAGAAATACATACTTTTAATGCCCCTTGGAAAGATAACAATGCAGATTTTCATTATGGCAAAGAATGCTGGGGGACATGCATATGAAACTCTGATACACAATCCTCATGTTCAGAAGAAGGGTGCCAGTTTGTTGATTGTGTCACCTGCTTGATTTGACCGACCCTCTTCTCCACTGTGGAACGGACCCAGTTTGCCACACTGAGCTGGATGATGTATCTTGAGTTGAGCTTGCAAATTGGTATAACCACTAATAAAGCACTGAAATGTCAGCTAGCAAAACATTTCAGCCAAAAATGGCATGTGTGGTTTTCAGCCTAAAGAGAAAAAAGGCTAAAAATTTATGCTGGAAAAACAAAAAAAACAAAACAAAAGATGAAATAGGGCAAAGGGTCAAATCTAATACTTAACAAATCATCAAAATGACAAAATGAGAAACGGTGATTTAGATCACTGTTTGTTTGCCTCGCTTTCCTGCACTGGTCAGCACAGACATGTTGAAACTGTTTGAGCAGCAGCAGATAAACAGCAAAGAAACAAGTCAGCAGTGTGGAACTATTTCACTGTTTTTACGAGAGACATGAGGCAAGCAGTTTTTAAAGGCTCTGTTTGTACCGAGTATCAAGAGGGGACATTATGCCCAAGAACCTCTCCACTACAGGTTTGATACCACGTGAAAACATGGCACCCACTCGATATGCAGAATACAGCAAAACAACAGAAGCAGAAAGTCCCTGCTAGCATGCTAACACCATCTATAGTCACAGTGTTTTAAAAAATAAAAAAAATCACAAACGACAGTGCAAAAGTGCAAGTTTGACTAAATAATGGAATTTACTGCCTTGAATGACCAGCTATTCTCTGTAGAATACATACTGTACATTGAATAGATACTGTAAACTGTTTTTAATTATTGTCAGCTCAATTTATTTGTATTGAAAGTGGATTTTATCAACACTAATAGTGTATTTTCTTAATTACCTTGTAGTTCTATTCAAAAGCATTAAGAAAATGGCAAAAGTCTTTTGGTTTTTGGTTTTTAGAAAGGTGTGTCTTGAATTTTGGTTTTAACCACAAATTTTCATTTCCTTGCATCACCAGTTAGCTCCCCTGATGACAAACTGTTTTCTGCATGGACTGCATGTAACACTGCTAAAATCCAGTGGTTCTACATTTTTTTTGGAGTTACAAAGCAAAATACTGCTAAACTGGAGTGTTATAAATTAAGCAATATTAGATGCTAAGTGCACTCAATTACAAATATTGAGGTGTTTTTCCTTTTCTGTCTGAATATCTGAGCAGTTCATCTCAGTGTTACAAGAACAACAGAGAACACCATGTTACCATCCATGACTATACCGTGTAGAGCTGAGGAATTATAAGTATCGAGTTTTAATAACCCGACATGCCCTGGCAGCGCTCGGCCGTTTTTCCACCCTGCAGGGCAAAGAGATGCATCAGAAGGAATGCCAGGGTTCAGTGACAAGCCACTAAACATAATGAGAGAGGACTTGAAAGGATTTGAAAGGCATGAAAGGGAGAGAGAGATCCGTCCCTTTGTAAACACAGAATCTCAGTGGGACCAAACTCATGCAAAGATTAGCTGTCTTAATTAACAAGTAGATGTGCCACGGGGCGAATCTCCAATACGGCCGGGTATTATAGTGCCATTGTTCTGGGTACTCTCATTATTTAATGTGAATGCCATTAACATCTTGTCTTCTTCCAGTGGATTATGAACCAAGATAATGGAGTTAGTAAGTCATTAGTAAGTCATAACGACCTTCACACTAACTGTCATTTAGTTTGCTCCTAGCGTTCTCTATGCTACTCCTGTCATCAGCCATATGAAGCTTGTGATTTGTCAAGCGCTGCTTACTGTATCTGACCCCAGCATAAGTGTGGAAAAAACCTGAGAAGCTGATCCGCTGCTGGAGACCTGTCGCTCTCCACAGCATGCAGAGTGAAGTATCCCAACATCAAGGAAGGACTACAGCCAAACAAGTGAACCGCTCCATCTAGTGGATGACAGGAAGTATTACAACAAGCACAACACAGATTACAGGCGTGTACAATAACAGGTGAGTCCAATACAAAATTAGCAGTGCACAGATAATGGGACGTGTTTGTTGCTCAAATCTGTAACGAAATTTTAAGAGGAAATAGGAGCAAACAACAGGGCATTGAAAAGGCACTTTTTTAAAATATTATTTTCACTGTTTACTCAGGCTGTCTTGTTAGCCAGCTACGTTAACTAACTTAGTTCTCCAGGCAGCCAACCAATATAACTGCTTACTCAGTGTGATGTGATATAGACAAATTAAATAGATTCCATATTCAAATTCACTTTTATTAAAGCCAGACTTCAGTGCCTAATGTTGGTTATCACAGGCTGCCTGTTTTGCCTGTTTAAAAAGTCTACAGAACCTGCTGTGTAGCTCTGTATAGTACGCAGCCCTCAACCCTACCAATTAGCTCTATTAACAATTTCTTAGCATTTCCATCACCTCATGAGTTGGTAGACGGTTATATAATACACATAAATTGATGGTTTGATGAAAAATCACATTCACACAATTTTTCAGCCAAGACATATTTGGTGTCCTTTTTTTTTTGCTTCTTCAGTTTAGCGCTGGAGCTGGAGCTACATCCCCAAAACTTCTCTACCCGGTCAAACCTCATCTATGTCTTCATTAATGTCACGCAGACATGTCGGTGTGGTTTAGGGTGCAGAATGACTATATATAATGCCTAAAAAGAGCTATAAAATGAACTTCACCGTGTATAAAACCGCGGGCAGCCACTTTAGACAACGGGCGTTGTGCCGAAGTCTGTCTGCTCGTCGCACGCACGCACGTCACGCGGGCAAATGGACGTTACGTATTACGTTCGTGTACATATATAAAAACAAAAATCATTAGTGTAAACTGGAGTACATAAGTCTGGGTGAAAGTGAAAGGGAGTCACATTCTGCAGGGTAGTCAGAATTCGGCACAACACCCGACTAAAATGACTAGCTGTGTCCGAAACTAACACAGACAGATGAGCAGGTTAATGCTGGTCTAGTGCTGGTATCAATGGTCAGCCTGCAAACCACAACATATGCTGCCCTGCTGAGAAAGACCAATAGATAAGAACCATTAGGATGATTACTACAAGAGACCACTAGTTTCCTGTAGAACACCTTTAGAACACCTTTGCACTTTGATATCAACCCATTAGGAAAACTCAGAACACTATTAGTGGCTTTTGGAAACCAACAAGAACCTTTAATGGTTTCTATGATTTTTTTCAGCAGAGTGGTTTTGCTGATCAGTATATTAACCTCCATTGCTGTTGACCAGCAGACCAGCATCCAAAACACAATATATGCTGGTTTTGCTGATGACCCTTCATGTTGGTCTATGCTATTTTTTTCTAGCGGGGTAGTGGTGTCTGAAAACATAGTGCAGAAGATCCAGTGCACTCAAACATTCCCACAGTGCACTGCAATACATAGTGTGCAACCAATGTACCCTAGTAGATAGGGGACACCCATAATTGTTTGGTTTGAGGATTCCCACACAACTTCTCTAATGAAGGATTACCAAGCCCAGCTACCACATCTCCCCTGCTGAAAAAAGACCTTTAGAATCATTAGGATCAAAGCCTGATGGTTGTGCTTTCTGATGGGAATTGGAACCAACAAAAACTTTTAATGCTTTCTATGACTTTTTCGTTGGGTCCACAGACCTCTCTTCAGACCTGTTACAGATGTAAAGCTCTTCTCATAGTGTTCTTTATGACGATGCAGATTTTCAGATGTAGGGTTTAGTGATTAAGGGACCATTTCAGACATGGAAACTGTCAGCTAATCTGTGAAGTTTCGTTCAGTTTTAATTGTTCATAGTAAGTCACACTGCATCCTAAACCACATCGACAAGTCCGAACCACCTTTATAGAAAAACCTGGATGCGGCGTTTGTTAGCTATTAGCCTCATAGCTCCAGTGCTAAACCAAAGAAGCCAACTTTGGACACCAAACATGTCTCAGCTGATCGACTACCTCTGCGGTAAGTGGAACCATTCTTTTAACCTTTTGGCAGGACAGTTTCTGAACAAGAGAAAGCAACACCCTACTTGGGCCCCACATCCACCCCATATGATTTTGATTTGATTTTTTGTGCTAGCTAACACAGGAACTGCTGAATGTGTTAAATGATTCTACTAATATTAAAAATAAATATTGAGTGCATGACAAAAACTGAATACCATTGAAAATTAACACAATTAACCCCCCAAGAAAAAACAAAAATCACAGTTTAGACATAGACACATGACTTCATACAGGTGTGGCCCCCCTGATGTCCCTGAGAAACTGTTTAGAAACCCCTTATAAAAAGAAACAGCCCTGCATATTGGGTTGTCTTGAAGAACTCTTAGACACATCTAAGTCAGCTTGGTGTGTAAATCTCAAATATGGATGAAATTAAATTAACAACCTTAGTCCAAAGTGGGTGGAAAAGGTCTGGAGTTAACAAAAGGGATGATTTTTATAATTTGTTCTGACCAGAAAGCGGGAGGCCTCTTGCATCACCCCTTAAATCAAGCCCTGTTGTTAACTGTTCAATGTTTTCAAAATGGAGATGAATGAAGGCCTTCATTTTCATCCTGAACCTGCAAAGGTCAAAAAACAGTATCTAACTGCTTTCCTTATACTTCATTAATACTGCAAGGGCATAACAGGCATAATATTTACTGAAAAAGAAGGCTTAAGATTAATAACTGAACAGTAATAGGCCTTAATATGATAAACTCCTTGCTGTCCTTGGACATTAATAACTGGAACATCAATAACAAAAAACAAAAAAAAAAACTATGTTTCATTAAAAGTTTTAATTCAACATTCATAGTAAGTTATTCATCACTCTCTAGTCCATGTTCAACCAAAAATGACTTTCTGTTAGTTCCACCGTTTTTGTCTTTACAGGTGTTAATATAATGCATCGTACATTAGCTCATTTATCATTTGCGTTGAACACTGGGAGGACGATTTGGAGCTATAATTAGACCTGATTTTATTCTATAGAAATGGCTGGGGTAGCAGAACATACATTTAATGTTGATCCTTTTCTGTGTGGGAAATTTCATATCCTTTTGAAGACAGACATCTGTAAGACTTTGACTTTTTGTGAAAAAAAAAAACAACAACAACAATGTGTATATGATACAAAATACAGTAGTAATGGGCGTAACATATTTGTGTTTAATATATTAGTAAGGGACGGTTATGACGGAATACTGCGTCAATATGGAGAGCTTTCCATCAGAGCTGTCACTGCGGTCTGTATTGCTGGCCTGTACTGCTACGATAAGACGTGTTTGGAGCACCCGTACCAGGTAAGGACGAACAGGTAGCAGGAATGACCGCTGCTTGACCACAGAGTACGAGTTCACATTCAGTCGTATATACTTCCATGCAGTCATGCGAGAAACACATTTAGCTCTGATGTATGACCAGTGATCCAGAGCCATCCTTCTAGAAACACTACTGATCTCTCTCTCTCTGATGGGAAAACGTGTACACAACAACAACAACAACAAAAAACAACCATAAGGAACTGAAGCACAAAAAAAGAGACCAGTTCAGAGCTCTGGAGATAAGAAGTTCCAATCCCGTTAGCCCCCATTTCCATTAGCTCTGCAGGTGAGCCCTATGGAGTCCTTTACAAGGCATGCTGGGTAAGAGGCACTGGTAAAAAAAAGTTCCTGTTTCACCAGCGGAGCACATTATTGCGATCCTCTTCACGTCTGAGGTTCCTCAAATGCTCTCCTGATTGGCAGTATGGGCACGTTTTGATTCACGTTTTAACTCTTAAAGTGTCCCGAAAACTCCCCTCTCACACTCGCACAGACATGCAATAAACAAACCAAATTAATCCTTTAGGTTAGGTTGTACATTTATATAGATTTATACACATATATTTATATATATATATAAATTCATATATTTTCAGGAATGTTAATCTGTTGTGTCTGTGTGATTTTTGTTCATTGATACAAAACTTTTCATATTACACATATAAGAAACATCATAAAAACAGTCTCTTCCTCTTTAGAAAAAAATCCCTTAATAAAAATAAGTTCTATTTGTTTTTTATTTATTTTACAATATATTTTCTTCTCTCCCTACTTCTCCTCCCGGTTGAGGGTTGGGGGGGTACGACGGAGGTCATTATGAGGGGCATTTCGAACAGCCGCACTCCAAGGTCGTCTCCAACTCTTCAGAGAAGGAGGTTCCATCGGTGCACTTGAAGGTGACTTTCCGTCGGCGGCTTTTGGTGGGCGTGCAGCAGAGGCCCGGGTGGCAGACGCGTTGGCACTCTACCCTGGGCACCCTACTGGTGGATGAGCACGTCTTGTGGCCATTGTGACGCTTCAGATACTCCCGGACCGTCTCCCCCTGACAGGTCAGCTCTGGGAGAACAAGAGGAGAACCACAAATGTCATGCACTGAACCAGAAAACTCAAACGTGGAATTCTAAAAAAAAATAGAAGAAACATGGTCCATCACTATCATTCCAAAATGAGCAACAAGGACAAGAACGGATACATTTAGCTTAAGGAAAATGTTAATAATTCAACAGTTTTCAGCATACTGACTATTATTAACTCCTTATTAGATGTAGCCTATAGTCTTTTGTTAAACTGTAGCCTGGATAACCACATCTGGGACTGTGCACCTGAAATGTGACTGTATCATTACTCCCATTTCTTTCCCATTTAAGAGAGCGTGGAAAGTCAGCACTGCCTGGCCCTTAAAACTATGAATTATCACTGTGTTAAATGTGCTTCTAGCACATATGTGCTTAATGTGCATAACGTGCCTGTAGACTCCAATCACTAGTGTTTAGAAAAATGGAAATCTTTGGAAATATGGTTTGTAGTGGATGATCTCACCTGTATCACAGTTGGGGCCCGTGTAGCCAGGCTGGCAGTGGCATGCCGCCGCTCCACTCTCGTCCACCCTGCACTCTCCATGTACGCAGTGCTGCCCTCTGCAGGCCAGCGGCTCCTCTCTCCTCTCACAGTACTGGCCTGAGTAACCCTGAGCACACTTACAGCTATAGGACAAGCCCTTAGCCACACACAGGCCATGCACACACCTAGAGAGAGAGGGAGAGAGAAAGAGAGAAAGAGAGGGAGAGGGAGAGAGAGAGAGAGAGAGAGAGAGAGAGAGAGAGGGGTCATATGTAAGTTCTTGCCCATGTCGCATGGTTTTCAGTCTGCTTTGTTGACGTCTGCTCAGTATGGTTTGTGTAATCACCTGACAGTTTACTTTTTCACCTTTTTTTTTGCCCAATGCACAAAATATTAATAAAAATATTTTGCACCTGATTTAATAATAATAATAATGATAATAATAATAACAACAATTTTTATTTATATAGCACTTTTCATACCAGTGGCAGCTCAAAGTGTTTTACAGACAGGTGATAAAACATAGTTATGCAAGAAAATATAAGTTTTTAATTAGAATCAGAAGAAACGATACACATCACAAGATGTAGAGTTTTAATTAAATTAATTTAAAAAAAGTTAAAGAGATACGTTTTTAGCTGCTTCTTAAAAGTGAGCACTGAGCTTGACTGTCTAATAAAAGGTGAAACTGAGTTACACAGTTTAGAAGCAGAATAATTGAAAGAGGCCTCTCCATGTTTTCTGTATTTTACAGAGGGTATTTGTAGAAGGCCACTATCTGCAGATCTTAGATTACGTGCTGGAACATAAACAAACAGACAGACACTCTGTGATGTAAGTAGGTGCTTTAAGGTCATTTAGAGCTATAAAAGCTAGTAGCAGAACTTTAAAATCTATCCTGAACGATACAGGCAGCCAGTGCAGTTCTTTTAAAACAGGAGTGATGTGATCTCTCTTTTTTTGTTTTTGTTAGGATGCACGCTGCCTAAAAAGTTTGAGTGCTGTGACAAGGGGATGAAATGTGTGGGGTATAGCATTATTTACGGGATTCTGTTGTCTGCTGTTCCTGCAACTTTTATAAATAAAAATGACGACAAAGACATTTGTATCAAACCATATATGGTGTCCATACCTGCTGCTCTGGCAAGGATTGATAGTGCTTTGCTGGTCACACAGTGGGCCACTGCTGCTGGTTGGACACTCACAGGTCACTCCCGCCTCACCCCTCTGCCTGCACGCTCCCTGAGCACACACGCTGCAGGAGTGGCAGCCAGGAAGAATGCCTGCCGTGCCAGCCAGCCCACTGCCCAGTTCCTGCAGCTCTCCATTGATCCGCACGTTATGGATGCAGCCGTTGAAAGATGGAGATTGGCGGTCAGGCCCAGAACGCAAACCCGATGAGCCGAGCGCAGAGGGCACACCTGAAACAACAAATCATACCGACCATTGATATAAAAATACATGCTGTTTGTTTTAGAACAAAAAGTGCAATATTGGTATAATAAAATTAGAGATTGTTGAGTAAAGTCAACTCTGAAAGCCTGGAACTGTCTAGATATCTCTGTTTGGACAATAATCAGGCTTCAAGAAAGCTGCAACTACTGTTTTTAGCAATGCAACATACTTTTGTTCCTTTTTAGATAATAGTGCGCCATACAGTGTCAGAAAGCACATAAGCAAGTCTATTTGAGATTACTTAACAACGTAACGTGATTTAAGGCAAGTGTGATGATTTAGGCACAGTCAGGGGTGGGAATCTCTAGGCCCCTGCCGATTTGATTATGATTTACAGGGCTGCGATGCGATTATAAAACGATTATCGATGCATCTTGATGCATCTTTTTACTATATTTTTTCTATATTCTCAATTTTATCTTTGCTTGTTTTTAAAGCAAAGTATTTGTAATGATCCATAATGAATTTATTTCCAACATCTTTTATTAATAAAACAAACTGAAGTGATGTGGCAAGTGAACTGGAAGGCTCTCATTCACTCATTTGGAGCACATGAGACGCTGCTGCCACTCATCTGTGATAAAATGCGCAGTTACGGTAACATAAGATTCTGGGGCAATGGATGTCCACAGTGCACATGGTTCGGTTTTGGTCTCGTTATAAAGAGATGGGGGGGGGGGGGGTAATCTTTGAGACAAGACACTGTATCTCGGCTCCAAAGTGTCCAACATAGCGCAAAAGCCCTGGTCCTCAATGACTGTGAATGGAAGCAAATCCGTGGCAGTAAAAGTTGCGAGTTCCAGCTTGGTATAAGCTTTGACATCGCTTGCTCGATGGTCCTCTGGTTGGCAGCAAGTACAACCGGCAGGAAAACGGGTGGAAACGTAATATGGTTTCTCATGTTTGTCGTTTGCAAAATATATTTTAGTTTAGTGTGACACAACTTGCATATAGTATGGCTCTTATTCAAGTCCCTTTTCCCCTGGCATGCAGACTGCAGGTGAATCTAAGAATCGATTTTCCCCCCACCCCTAGGCGCAGTGTTTACAAGATGCTATCTGTCAATGTATTAGCTTCTACTACTTGTTGCATTGCATTGCAATTAGTTCCATTGGACGAGTGCAAAACTAAAGAATCAAACATCAAACACTAAACATGTTAAAGTACACCTTTATGATTTGCTTTAAACTTTAATGGGGGATGTGTCTGAGTGTGTTTGTGCTTGGCTCTGACCTCCAATATAAAGCTTGGTGTTGAACTCCACTGCGGGCGGACGGGGCAGCTTGCCCAGACTCTTGGGGGCTCCTTTGTCCACCACCAGACTAAGTGTCTGATTCTGGATCAGCAGTTCGACTGAGTGGAAGAAGCCATCGTTCACTGACTCCACACTAACGCACACACAAAGATGCACACAAAGAAAAAAGATGAATTATTTAATTGCTTAGTTTATTATTCCACATGACAACTAGAATCATGAAACAAGAAAATCATTTTTTAAATCATTAAAGGGTTAAATTGTAAGTCACTCTGGATAAGAACATCTGCTAAATGCATAAATATAATTGTGATAAACTCAAAACTGAAATGTTGAAATGTTAACAAAACACATTTTCAGCTACTCTTTATTTTTGCTGTATCACAAAATGTACTGAATTGAGATACAGTATCACACTGAATCGAATTCTGAATTTTGTGAATCTTTGCACCCCTACAAAAAAACAACAAAAAAAAAAAACAAATTACAACAAAATGTTGAGTTCCCAGTTTAAAATGCTATGTGACTGAGGAGACTGTAGCTAAATAAAACTAGGCAGATTGGAAACAGTAATGACACAGCAAATTTTCCACCATGCTTATTTTAGCTCAATGACATCACAGGTCACACTGCTAAGATAAAGCAGTGTAACCTGCCACACACATACAAAATAAATAGCATTCAAAATGAATGAGGTCGGTATTTTGACAAAAATGATTACACTGTCTAAAGTTTTTGTCAACTCTCTGTAAAGCTTGTCCAACTTTTCTACAGGTGCTACAAAAGAACCCATTTGTGGTGAGCATGAATAGGTCAACTGAGCCCCTCATCTGACTCTAGAATGACGTAGAAATGTACGGTATGAAATATCTGCTTATGCTTTGGTAAAGTAAAGGCAATGGCTCAGCCAGGTGGAGTTTTTATAAGCTCTGGTTTGGCACTGATGGGAAGAACAGTGTGAGAGGAGCTTGTGTTGGCTAAGAACTCATTCTCTCGCGTG
>JAILXH010195166.1:0-11338 GCA_023558415.1 Piaractus mesopotamicus | reverse complement strand
TCCAAACAGTCGTTGTAGTCCTGCTCACAGTGCTGTCCAACATATCCCGGCAAACACTCACACCTACGACATGCACACAGTGAACATATACAGCTTTAAATTGCTCAGTCAAATGATATTTATAAGCTAAATGATTAGGAAATAGGATTCATTTTGCATGAGGAGGTGTAATGTTTAGGTGTGATGTCATTTTGCCACCGGATGTCTGCGCTGTTTATGACTGGTTCACACAGAGATGGGAGCGGCTACTTGTTTTAAGCAAAGCAATCACAATAAAAAACCCTATACGCAATACATTTAGCTGGTCACAGGTAGAAAACATGTTCAAATGTTTCATTTAATCATAATATCATTTAGCTAACTACCTGGCTGTCTTACGAGAATACAGTGTGTTATTAGAGTTGTCTTTAGGATGGGGATTTATAGCCATGATTCATCATCGCCACATAAAATCAAATGTCATAGCGCAGCCTACAATAAAGGTGGCGTGAAAAGCAGTAGTAGATCCAATTCCACATGCTGTACTGTTTTACTATCATAGTGTGGACATAGCTACTCTAGGGCAGATTTGTATGAGTGAAAGGGGACAAAGCCAAAGCCTCAGAACGCGGAATCACTAAAGACACAGTAGAACGCGGAATCAGTAAAGACCACAACATCTGTTAATGTAACAAAACATTACTTGAACTTGCTTTTCAAATTTTATATTGGTCCAGTAATCATTAGGAAATTGTCCAAAAAGTGTAAATGGCAGGTGGCATATGAAATGAATAAAAACAGAATAAAATGGAGTTATGAGAGATCTTGTGCCAGTGACAGTATGTATACATTGTATGTAAGGGAGAGTTTGCGCTTGCCTCTTCTTCAAACTCTGATCTTTCACAGAGAGGTCACATGTGATGGGTGTCTTTGGAAACTCACTCACCTATAGCCCTTGCTGAGGGGCACACACTTGGAGTCGTGTTGGCAGGGGTCAAAGCCAGGCAGGCAGGGGTCCACCACCTCCTCACACAGGTCCCCTAAAACACACACAAAAATTTACTGTAAGACATCTGCTTTACATGAGAGCTGCTCGATATGGACAAAATACAAGTACTATGATTTTATCACTTTCTATTCTAAATATTCATTATTTTGGCCAAAATAATTTACTTTTGTCGGATTAAATGAATGCTCTGGCTGGCCTGAATGGGTTGAACAGTCATGCATTAGTTACATGCGAGAAGAGGTGGGTATATCACAGAGGCACAACAAGTTTGATGAATCGTCTCAAATATGTGGGTATAATGATCATAATGTAGGCTACATTCCTAACTCTAGCACTGATACACGGTATTAATACATCATGAAACTATCTGGGTTCTCTGGTATTCAAAGCCTGTAAAATGTTTTCCAGCCAGCCCTAATGAATACCTTCATTTATCCAAATATCCACAGAAGCACTCATTTAGAACTGTGATTGGTCAGGATGCTCACAGCATACAGAACACTGTGACTGGTTAGAGGGCTCATTTGTATATTGCATCCTCCTTTGATAGTATAGCAAAAGCCAATACTGCTACAGTTGTATGCAAAAGTTGACATATTTTGTCGATTTTCTAACACATCGTCTACTGGGAACTTAAATATGGCATTTTTCTGCCAGTTTAATGCACAATTTCTATTTATTTGAGTTTAACATACTGGGAAAAATAAAACTTTTGCACAGGCCTCATTTTAAGTTTTTTTTTTGTTTGTTTGTTTTCCAATATGTTAAATCCAGATAAAAACAGTAAGTGTGCATTAAAATGTATAGATTATGTGTTAACAAATCAACAAAAACATAGAATTTAACCAAGGGTGCTTTTGCATACGACTATATAACGAGTAACAAATAATACATTGTGCAGCTCTGCTTTGCACTCTCATCACAGGCTTACCACATACTAAAGAGCTCAAGTGTGGTACTGTGTAGAAGGGGCTAGCAGTTGCGTGGAGAATGGGTCGGCTTTGATAGAACACAGCCTGCGTTTGACGGCTCCTCTGAGATCCACTGACATTTTCACTCCTCACACTGTACGCTGGTGTTTGGATTTTTCGGAGGATGTCCGGTGTCAAGCGAAAACACGTGTCTGAGAGTTGGCAATTGCAGAACTGGCCCACACAGCTCTACAGGATCCATCTGAGAGCACTAAATCACTGCCATCTAGAGGCTTCAATACAGTCTGTGTCCCTGTCCACCTGCTGCTGGACATTTCGGCCCCCTCACGCACCCACATACACACACATACTAAACCCCCTATTCCAGCACTTCCGAACTAAAGGACTTCAGACCGTGCAGTTCAAGTGCACAGTCCTACAACAGTGCCACTCAGCAACACAGAAACAGATGCAGTCTCTCCAGGCCACGGTTGAGGTTGCCATATTCTGCTTCCTCAAACCCCCCCCTACCGCCAGAGCCCATGCTGGGCCCGGCAGCTCAGCAGCTGTGGGGGTTTGGCTGGAAGTCTTCGGGCTGTATGCAGGCCGCGGGCCGCTGCCATTTCCTTCACACACCTCAGCATCTGTGTCTGCAGCCTGGCGAAGGACTGGGGCTGTGGGTTCTTAATCAAATCTAGATGTCTTTTTTGGAAAACTGAGGGAAATGTAAAGCGGTTCATCCAAAAATCTAATTTACACAATTCTTCAGTTACCCCAAGTATAGTCAATCATCCAAGATATGCTGGGTGTCCCAAGTTTGCTTCTTTGGTTTTGCACTGGAGCTACAAGGCTAATTTAGCTAGCAAGTACTGGAAGCTTATAGCTGCACCAATTAGCACTGTGCAAACTGTATGCCAATCATCACATGCTAGCCTCAAATTAAGGTGTTAAGGCAATCTAAAATAGGCTTGCCTATATTATGAGAGTTTAAAAAATGGATAAAAGCTAAGCTAAAGCTAACAACACTTATAGCAGCCACCATGAGAACTTAAAATTGTACATACATTTATCTATTTTTATAACAGGTACTTAACAACTTACTTAACAACTCAATTATTTGTGTAACAACAAATTTTTAAAGGAAAAAAGTTCTTTGGTATTACTTGTTAGCTACGTTAGCCTTGTAGCTACAGACAGAATAACAAGAAAAACTTATATATATATATATATATATAGATTCAGTATGACGCAGAAAGAAGCTCACAATGCTGCTAGCAGAGCTTCTCAACAGTACAGCGAGGGAAATAGAGGCGGGCATGTGGAGGAGAGCTTGACCTTTTCCTACAGTGTCATATCTGCAGGCTTCACACAGGAGGATGGAGAGATTGCTCCGCTGGGTTATTCTGACCTGTTCTGTGCTCAGAACTGTGCCTGTCTGGGACCTTTTTGATCCCTTCTAAAGAGCATGAGTGCAGATGCCGAACACTGGCTGGACCTATTCTGAGCCTGCTTTAGTCATGCCAGCCTGGCAGAGCTGGACAGGTTATTACTGCACTGCATGATAGATCGTCAGGAGATAAAGTGAAGCACCATATTCACTTTATAACCCAAAAAAAAAAAAACCAAAAAAAAACTGGAAAAATATGTGTGAGAAGAAGATGTTCTCTTCAAGCAGATATTCCTTTAGTCTTTCTTTCACTCCCACATAAATACACATTTTAACCCTTAGACGTCACAGTTATCTCCATCGATAATAAAGATTGTTGTAGTTCTATATTTTTTCTCTCAAAGCTCAGTGAAACAAGAGGAGCAATTCTGTCCACAGATTCTAATTTTACAATTTACACTACATTATTGTTTGCAAGAACAAGAGAAAATATATTATTCTGAATTAAATTAGGAACAAGAACTTGCCCAGAAATCATTGCAACCTGATGCATTTTCCTTTTTAAAACCCAAAAAGCGGCTGGAAAACTGTTTACAAACCATAGCAATATTTTTTTTTAAGAATACTTTGTTTCAAAACCATAATATTTGATTTGCAAATCCAATAAAACTTGTAACTCATTACGTAATGGAGTACGTAATTAATTATGTAATTATGCAATTATATTTAAATAGTACAGCAAAATGAAAGAGCTCTGAGGGTTACAGTGGGAGTGGGAGTGCACACACAGAGCAGGCTAAGTGATGTCTGAGGAAGGGTTAAATCAGTTTGTTTAGAAGTTCTAATTGGCGGCTTGCACTGGGGCTTTCCCTCTTCATCTGCCTCTCGGCTCAGCTTCACACAGAGCCAGCCAGCAGCTGTGTGGAGGGCAAACCTACAGCTTTGGCTTCTCGGACAAAACTGGTACCAAACTGGGCATACACACACACACACACACGGACACACACCCACGCCCACACTCCGCACCCGCTCCCAGGAGAGGCTGCAATTAGAATGACTGCAGTAATAACAGGGCTTACTGAAACAGCTGCATCTCCCTTCTCTTCTCTTCTCTTCTCTTCTCTTCATCTTTTCTGTTTCCTTCTGTTCTGTTCTCCTCTATTCTCTTTTATTTTTCTCTCTTCTGTTCTCCTCTCTTCTCGTCTCAGGCATTTATATGAAAGTAATGGCAACCCTTCTTGAAATTGCCTGTACTCTGAACTTGCTGAATCAGTGCTTATGTCAGACAGACTCAGTGTTTTGTTTCAGAAGGCTTTGCCCTCTTGCAATTTTTGCTTCCAGTGTTTTTTTTAAAGCCACCTCAACTGTATAAGGTGCCAGTGGATAAAGGCAAGAGTAACAGCTTCATTGCAGTATAACTAAAAAAGCTAACAAGACAATAACAGCAGGGACATGTTTTACCTTTGGAACAAAGTCATCTGAGCTAATAGGATTTGAGCCAAAAGCTGCAGCTGATCTGTTGTTGCTATACATTGAGCCTTAATGACTGCAAGCCATCAAAGACACAACCACTGCTATGGTGTGGACTGACCTCTGTAGTTGGGGGGGCAGATGCAGGTGTAGTTGTTGATGCCGTCGACGCAGGTGGAGTTATTCTCACAGTCGTTGTCTTCACAGTCGTTAGGATTTACCTCACACCGCTGACCCTCGAAACCAGGCAGACACATACAGCTAGAGAGCGGGAGAGAAACAGAGACACTGCTGTTATCATTGCTGTTATGCTGCTATTTGCTGTACTATTTAAAGGAAATATATTGTGCAATACAGACCCTCTTACCCTCTTTTTTTAAATGAAAGACTTGAAGTAGTACATAAACACTGCTTAAGTTTCAGTCCATACAGTCCTTATATAGAGATTAAGCTGCAGAACAGCCTGTTTTGAGTTTACTGTTGCTGTGATGTCACTACAAGCAGTGAGCTGTTTAGCTCCCCCCATTCATGCTGAAGTTACAAGGAGTGTTTTAGACCAGTCTGTGTTTTGAATGACACACAATACAGAACATTCAATCAGAACAGAGATCATTTTATGTATCAGTGTTAGAATCACATTTCACGATCACTTTCATCTCCCATTGTTTAGCACTATAAACGCCACCCAAGCAATATGCTACATTAATTTAGTGCACGTGTGATAAAGCAGGCCTCTATACACTTCACGTTCATGAACTATACCATCTACGCCTGTGTGGACAGAACAAGAGCCCTGGGACAGCTCAGTGACCAACTGAAGGTCTTCCACCTGACATCTATTTATAATTTTATCACTTTTAAAAAGAATCTTAAAACGCACATATTTAGTGATGCATTAAACTCTTAGGGGCCGTATGAGGGTCCACACTTACAATTCCTGACCCAATTCCTATTGTGAGTCAGGACCAGTATTAATACCAAAACTTTTAAAGGTCTCATATCACTGACAAAGGGATTTTTCTCACTTTTTCAAATAAAAGAGTTTGATGTAGTATGTAAGAGGAGGATTTCTGTTGGACAGTCCTCACTTTTGGCCTGAGTTATCTGGCTAACTGTGGAATATCCTCGCGCTGAGCTGCTTTTGCTGCTGTCTACATTGTGGCTCGGTGCCACCAGCCGCCGAGGCTTCAAAGCAAACTGAGTGTTTGATAAAGCTCGTTCTCCATGGCGACTCACTGGGAGAGACCAGTAACACTTATCTCACCCGTTAACCAGCACCCACGCCCACCGGCGCCCGCCAGTGCCCACGCCCGCCCTGCCCCCGCCCAAGGCTCTCAGAGACGTCTCTCTCTGCCTCAAAGGGCAGTGGCTACATCAGAGCCCATATATCATACTTACCTCTCCAACCACTGACACCAACCTATACCACAAACACAAACCCTGACCCCGCTGCAGCCAATTGCATCTCCAGGGCCGTTTCATTGCTTTTTTGTAATGTCAAGTGGAACCTGATGCAGGCTTATTTGTTGTTTGTCTGGCCCAGCAGAGGCCGCGGCCCTCCAGTAATCGAATGTAAAGGGCAAAGCCGCATGTGTTTAAATGTTACAAGGTGATTTAGGAGGCAGAGAGCATCTGAAGGCAGGAAATTTACAGGGACATAAAACGAATCTGTCTGACTCCTGGTTTTTAAAGCGCTCCCAGCACAAATAATCAAAACCTGATGCATTTAGTAGATGCTATTGTCAGAGTCTGTATTTCACAGATCCCCAGAATGGAGATGATTTTTGACCAGTGACATGCTAGAATGTACCTGAAATGGCCCTCCTGGCCGGGTGTTAGGTGGCACGTGCCTCCGTTGCTGCAGGGCTGACTGAGGCAGGCATTGGCGGCTATCTCGCAGTTCCGGCCCTGAAAGAGGAGAATATGGAGAGGGCTCAGTGGCGTCTGTGACTCTGTACACTGTTTATTTTTAGGCATTTGTATTAAGGATGCACCAGTACGGGGATTCATGCTGATTATTATTATTTTTCATATACATATTTGCTGATGCCGATACCGATGCTACACTTTGAGAAAATAAATGCACAGAAATGCATTTCAAACTTTGCCTTTTATTGCTAAATATTATATAACTGTTCTGAAAATGAGCACACACTCAGATACGCAGAATCACAGTGCATCCAAAAATAAAGGCAGCATCGTGCTTCTTTTACACAGTGACATACAGAAATTCTACACGCTAACATTTTCTGCTATGACCAGTGTGGACATATACACAGCTCAAATGCTCTGAGAGCAGATATAAATGAGGAAAAGAGGACAAAGTTTCTTTAAAAAAGATGCTTCACACACAATTCATTTCCAACAAGAGATCTTAAGGCTTCTCAAATGTTATAACAAGCAGCCTGAACTGCAGCCCGCGAAGGTTTGATGGATTGTAAGGGAGTGCTTGGGGTGGTGTGGGGGCACACATGTGATTAGTATTTTGCTGTTGTCAAGGAAAATGTTTTGTCTCTAAATGGTGAGGTAATTGGTCAGCTTCATCGCCTCATTTGCTAGCTCTCCACAAACCACACATAATGAATTTGGCACATTAGAAGCCCCAGTGGTGAAAAATCCCTATTTTACGTTGCTGTCATCATATTTTTGATTGAATGATGCATTTTCTTGGTTTCATTTTCTTTCTTATTCTTTTTGTTTTGCAGCCCCAATAAAAAGGTCTGTAAATGTTGTCAGTTCATTCAAAAATGAACCAGCCATCACCTAAAAGCAGCCGACAGCAACCTACCTGCATGCACAAGGCCACACAGACACGGTACGTAGATATAATGTTACATAAAATTAGTTTATGCACAAGAATTAAGTCTGAAATAAAAATACTATTATATTCATTTTAATTATATTAGTAATGCTAATAAATATCAGCAGTATCTCCCTTTGCTCACTGTTGCACTTTTGAGGCACAGTACCAAATGAGCCTGTGGCCCAGTGGTTGGGAACTTACACTTTAAAGAACATTTCTTTATGGAACCAAAAGTGGTTCTTCCATGGCATCGGTCCAAGCCTTTCTGGCACCATTTTTAAGGGTATGGCATAGAACGCAGTATATTTCTCTGGATGAATTCTCCATTTCTAAGCATGTTGTTTTGGGTACACTCTCTGGGAGAGAAACAGTAGCTCTGTCAGTTCAAACGCCTGGTTTGTGTTTCTCTGTCCCACATCCTGGCGCAGAATGGGAAAATTGTGTTTATGGGGGTTGAGTAATGGATCCAGATCCGTTTAACACTCTGCGGCTCTCGCTTTCTATCTGCCCATTTCAATTTCAAACAAACACTTCCGCTACCGCTATGCTTATTTCCTTTCCACCTCTCACAGCTCTCTCTCTCTCTCTCTCTCTCTCTCTCTCTATAGCATTAGCATTTTATTCTCCTCACACCTTTTAATTAATCTAGACCCAGAGGAAGGAAGAGAGAAGGAGAGAAGGTCTAACCAAGTGAAAGCTGTCGAAACCTAATAGAAGAGACTCGCATAGACACACACAGACACGCACACACCTGAGCTGACCTTGGGTGCAGAGATTTTAATTAAAAGAGGGGCCATTGGTTTTGTGTTGTAGAGGGCGTGAGGTTAAGCTCTTATCTGTTCCACTGCAGAGGAACACTGACAGGAAGCCCATAACCAAACAAAAGCCTAATGATTTCATGCTGCAGTCAGGACACACACACACACACACCAGGGCTGCCCGATATGGACACAATACAACACTGCAACATTATTGCTTTATACCACTTCATACGTGTCACTAGACCCAGTGCGACCACTATATACTAACAAATACACAGCAATTCTGTATTAAATGTGCAGATATTGTTCATTAAAACATGCAATTTGACCAGGGGCACCTAAACTTTTGCATAATGTTGTGCATAATTGTTACTTCTACATTAGTAAGTGCTACAATTTAAATTACTTATCATTCACTTAGTGACACACATTTTTTTTTAAAGGAATATAAATGCTTTACATAAATGTAGTATATTTAAGTAATAAAATATTATTACATTATAAAGTCACAAGAGGAGCCTAATTAAAGATTATCAATGTTGTTGAAAAGTATATATTAACCACTTAATAATGATTAACCATTAAGAAAAAGATTACGACAATTAGATATTATTAATAATAATTATTATTTAATAACTATAGTTATATGCACCTAAGTGATCCTTAATATTTGAAGCAATATATTATTTTAGTATGAATAACTAAATCACTATTAACAAACTATAATTAATGGTTAGATTTCTACAATTCAAGATTATTGATTATTTGTACGCCACTAAGTAAATGGTTCATAGATCAAACTACTATTGATGAAGAGATATATAACTATTATGTAATTACTGACAGTCATTGACAAACTATTAGATAATAATATGATAGTGATAGATAATAGTTTTATTGACCTATTATACTGAGACGCTACATTTCCCACAGTGCTCCAGTGTCTTTCCTTTCAGATTCTAAAGTCTGGCTGTATGGCAACTGTTCTCCGTATGGAGTTAGTGCTAGGTGGACAGGAATATTTTTAATGACATTTTTAATGTTTTAATGACATGCATATTGTTGCTGTCAAAGCAAAACCTCGCGTTTCATTCATTTTTACACCATGTCAGCTGCTCTTTAAATTGTTTGAACAATTTATGAAGAATTTATGAAGAATTAACTTGCAGAAATGGTCTGAGAATAAAATCTCATTAACATACAATAAAGTTCAATAATGTTATTCCTTCTCCTATAAAGTTTCCATCTTGGAGACGTGCCTTTTTCTTACAGCAGCGATGATAAGTAGAGCCGGCTGACACGTTTAATTTAGCAAGAAAAACATCCTGATTAGTACTCTAAATGTGCACTCCCGGCCTCGGACTCATTCTCCATTGATCACTGAGAGCACTGTGTATGCATGAGTAGAGGAGCTTCCAATATATTGAGTAAGCTCAGGAAGATTGATGAGAAAATCCTCTTGCGCTCTCATAAAGAGATGCACAGCTCAAAGGGCTGTACAGTAAGCGCAGTAAGGCTGAGGAGCACTAAATGGCTGAAGTGGTCTCTGCAGAATGCGGAGAGGGTGTGATCTTTTCACCTTGTAGCCGAAGGGGCAGGTGCAGCGGTAAGATCCGGTGACATCACTAACGCACGTGCCGTTGTTCTGACACGGGCCAGCCAGACAGGGGGCGCACTTGGACATCAGATTCAAATCCACAGGGCCTGCGAGAAACACAGAGAGTGAACAGTGAGAGAGAGTGACTGATGATCTGGGAGGGAGAGATACTGACACTAACCTTTGAATGTTGAAGCAAAAAAGTATTTATTATTATTTTTTACTTCCTTTAAATATGTGATTCTCCAGTGCTGTTGTAAAGAATATGACCCAAGCTAAAATATGTAAATTCTTTCTTTGTCTTTTTTTTTTTTTTGTTTCTCTGATAAACAAACCAATAAAGCCATAACAATGTGAATTTCATTCTGAACGTAAGAAGATGTTGTCTCAGAAACTATGCATCCAACAACAAAGGCAGCATGGTCTTTTATACAGTGACCGAAAGCACACAGGAGCACAAAGAAATGCTGATCTATTTTACTGCCCAATGCATGGAGTCCAACTACTCTGGGTAGATTTTAATGAGTTATAGGGGGCAACCACAAAGCTTCATCAATGGCATATTAGGTAGGACAGGGTTAACAGGCTACACTCTGACTGGGTCACAGAGGCCATTCCTAAGTCATACTCTATTTTAGGTCCTGCTTTATCCAAATAAATAAAAATCCCCCTAATCTCTTCCTTAAGCTTAAATCAATCTCCCAGCCCTGCTAACTGGCTTTTAAGGGTTTTGAGGTTCAAACCTAAAAGCACTTGGGTTCTCTGTTAGTCAAAGAAAGAGAGCAAGACAAAGAGAGAGAGGCTCACCTTTGCACTGGAAGCGGTTAAGGGGCGTGGTCAGCAGCAGGCGGTCAGCCATGTCCTGTGGTCCAGTACAGCGGGCAATACCAGGCTCCTTAAAGCCAGCCTTCACCCACTGGGAGAGCCAGCGGAGCTCACAATCACAGTACAGTGGGTTAGCACCCAGAGCCCTACCATACACACACACACAGAGTTGTATTTATTTAATGTGCTAATATGTAATAACAATACTCTTTTTAGTTTGAACTGACATGAACTGTACATGTACATAAAGAAACCGACACACACTGAAGACAGAGGATTAGTCCTACACACTGGAACAGAGGAGCCCAGGATGATAAAGACACACACAAACTCCAGTCAAACACACACACACACGCACACTTGTACATCCTACTCAACCACACAAAGGCAACCTCTTCATCTGCTGCAGCCAAATCAACTGCACTTCCTTCTATTCTGTCTCTAATCAAACAGAGAGCCCTTATCCCTAAAGAGCAACCTTTCTGTGACAGTTCCTTTCACAGCGGCTCTACAGTAACTCCACTTAAAACCGGCAGCAGGAACTACAGCCGGGGAAAAGCGAGAGAGCGAGAGTGAGAGCGAGAGAGAGCGAGAGA
>JAILXH010195157.1:4375-16120 GCA_023558415.1 Piaractus mesopotamicus | reverse complement strand
TGTTTATTACAAAGTAAAACAGTATCATATCAAGCACTATAAAGTACCTGAGAGAGGATCCGTGCCAATTCTAAAGCGTCCCCTCCAGAGACAGAACATATAATTCTTTTTAAAGGGATCATCTATTTGGAATTTAAAGAAGAAGAGAGAGAGTGAGGCCCACTCCCTATGGGGCCTTTTGACCAGAGGGCCCCTCAATTTAAACATCCCAACTCTGCAAAACAGAGCACACAGGGAACTCCTAGATACTACATCAACTTATACTAAAAGTTAAGAGTGTTGTTGCCTTCTTCTATAAAGGCACTCTTCTAAATACACCTCAATACCAACATTGAAGACGGGATGACAATCCATCATAATAAAAATGGGCCACGGTGAGCCTTTGTCAGGTTATTTGTGGGCTAGTCTAACAGTGTACTGCTCCTCCAAATCCATTAAGGACCCAAGTGGGCTAAAAGATGTGGACTCAGTGTGGAGAGGCCCAACACTGGCCTGTGTCAGGTTATCTGTGAGCTAGCCTAACAGTGAAATGCCCACCCAAACCCTTTATGGGCCCACAGTGGGCTAAATGATGTGGGCCGAGTGTGGAGGGACCCACATTGAGCCTGTGTCAGGTTAACTGTGGGCTAGCCCAATGGTGTACTGCCCACCCAAATCCATTAAGGGCCCACAATGGGCTAGCTGATGTGGCTGTGTCAGGTTATCTGTGGGCTAGCATAGTGGTTCACTGCCTACCAAATCCATTAATGGCCCACAGTGGGTTAAATGATGTGGGCCCAATGTGGAGAGACCCACAGTGGGCCTGTGTCAGGTTATCTGTGGGCAAGCCCAGTGGTGTACTGCCCAAACCCTTTGGGGCCCACTGTGGGCTTACTCACATTGTTTAACAATACACTGCTTTTCTTTGTAAGCACTGTAATAATAATAAGAAGAAGCCAAGGGATAACAACACAGACCTTTGCTTTGCAAGCACTGTGATTAATAATGTTATTTTCAGTGACAGCCCTACTGCCCATTAACTCCTTGAACGTTGGTTGACACTAACTCATAGGTGTCACCCTCTAGAGACAGTAAACATCATATTCACAGACTTCAAACTGTATGAATTCACTGATGCCTGTATAGTACATTGTAGCACAAAATGTGCCACCTTGGCAGGAGGAAGAACACTGGAGACAGGAGAGACAGTCGCAGCAGCAGTTATTCTAGTTTATTACGCACAAAGCACAACAAAATCACAACAAAAACTCAAAACCGGCCACTTTTCAGTGGCCTCTTGCTAGACTTCTCAGTAGGTTTCCAAATGTTTTTCAATTTATCAAAGTTCCTGCTGCTGCTTGTTCCTTTCCCAGTTGTCAGTGGCTCACAGGGCTTGGGCAACCCCTTCCTGCCACCACATGGCACATACATGTCTGCCATGAAAATCATTGTCAACAACAGCGATTTATCCAGTGTTGATTTTTCATTATTGTGATATCTGCCTCTGGCAATTATACTAATTACTTCATACAGAATCAGAAATTTAGTTTTACTTTATTTGACAATTAAAGGTAAACAGCTTCACAGCCTCTCAAACAGTTAAAGAAGAACACAAAGGCAAAGAAAGCACAGAGCCAGACTGTGTTCTATGATGAACTGACAAAAGTACCTGATGTATCTTGTTCTAAAACTGCAGCGGTGTGGCTAAAATATGGCTCCACCTATGGATTAAACCTCTTTGTATTCGGTAGTGGCATAAAAACATGGGACAGCATTTTTTGAATAAAGTTTTTTTTTTTTTTTTTAAGTTTAACTTCATTTTCAAAGAAATTAAATGCTTTTTTGAGTCATCTCCCAATTGAAAGTACCTTATGATAATTTTGTATATATTTAGCTTATTACTATCTCTATCAGTGCCTTAGCTTTTAATAAATCATAACATAATTTATGTAAGTATCTACATACTCACATAGATACCATAGGGACAGTCATGGGCTGGAGGTTAGGGAACCAGCCTTGTGAGTGGAAGGTTGCTGGTTCAATCCCTTGAGCTGACAGTACATGACTGAAGTGCCCTTGAGCAAGGCACCTAACCCCCAACTGCTCCCTGGGCACTGTAGATAGGGCTGCCCACTGATCCAGGCAAGTGTGTTCATTAGTGTGCATGTGGTGTTTCACTGCATGGATGGGTAAAATGCAGAGGTGAAATTTCCCTGTTGTGGGATTAATAAGAGTCTCTGAATACTTAATTATTTTTATAAAATACTTGGGATGGCAATGTGAACTAATTTGGTAGAATGGTCTATATAGAGCTGAAACTGGAAAGACTGTTTTTTTTATTGTTGCTGCACAGAAGGGACCAGAAGGAGCCAACTTTATAGGAACGTAACTTTTATAAAATGCTGAAACCTATTATATTATATGAACACTGGCCAAAATGAAAAATAAAATCAATCAACACATCTGTTGTAAACAAGCCTACTCACATCCTAAAGCTGTGGTGCAGCAGTTATTAAAAGGAGATTTTCTTGTTTAAAGACACAGAAAACTCTCATTTCATGATGTTTCATGAAGGTAGGAGAACCTTTTAAGAGTGTCAACCAGTATTTTAGCCCATTTTCTTTTGCCTTATATACACCTACCATATATGAGCAGTTTGTAAGTCTACAGTCAGTAATTGTATCCCATCTGTTGCTAAACACAATTTTTAAGCCACCTTCTACCTGTCCATCAGCAGAAAAGGACTACAGTTGGGCCACCGCTGATTATGTGTTTGGTTTTTAGATCATTCTCAGCACAGCAGTAACACTGTTATGGTAGTGGAAGGGGGTTGTTTTTTTGTTGCTGAGGTTTTTATATGCTGGCCACAGTATTAGGTGCACCTAATTTGTTGGTAGTACAAGAGAGACAATAAATCTCTCTCCATTCTGAATTCCAGACTGTTCTCAACCTACCACTGACAATAAGGTGTGTAATAACCCCAGCAAAACTGTTGTGTCCGATGCACTTGTACAAGCAATACACACCTAACCATGCTACTACCATATCATTGTCACCGCTGCGCCAAGCATGCTTTACCTCTCAAATAATACTTGATCTGTGGTGTGCTTGTATCAGCCACCCTTTCCACTGTTGAATGAAATTGGGTGGCTTATACAAACAGTGAAGCAACAGATTTCAAACAGAATACAATCAATCAATCAATCAATCAATCAATAACTATGTACTGGGAAATCACCTGGACTAAGAGCTTTCAGGACCAGAACCGATGATCTCTTTGTCTATATTGAAATTGGTTATATAGTTGTCATTAGTATGTCTACATGAGATTTATTTACTTCTACTACATTAGATTTTCTGCTTTGCTTCAGAGTCAACAGTTCACCTAAGATACAATAAACTTGAAATTAATTTATTAATTTACTTAGCAACTGGTTTTCTCACTTTTTGAATTGAATTAACAGAGAGATCTTATAGAAGTCTATAATTCGTATCCACTCCACACCCTGATCTTTTTTTATATCTGCCTCTGACCCGCAGTAAGCGCAGTAATACCCTCATACTACATGGTGCCAAGGTTAAGTTGACAAAAACATTAAACTCATAAACCCATGTATGAGTGTAAACAGCCAGAAACACACACACACATACATACTCTTACTCACATTATATTGTGTGACTTTTATACTATGACAATAATGAAAAAAAGAACTTTAGTGAGAAAATACTTTGTTGGATTAATCTGCAGCCTTGTGTTATAGCACCACCATGTGGCTTCTAGAAAGGTGTTTTTTTTTTTTTTAACAGTTCTCATTTCCCATATCCCTAGTGTTCAAGTGATTGTACCCTTCAGGTGAAGAGAGCTTTTACTGAGCTGGGAAAATCTGCTTTTAACTACAGTGCACCAGCGGGCTGGAATTCATTACAGGACACTCTAACACTTTTACTTTTACTTTTTTTTTTTACTTTTTAACTTTTTACTTTGTAATGATTCTTTTTATTCCTTTTATTTATTTTATTAGTATTATTTTAATTTATTTTACTATTGTCAGTTTATTGTCTTACATGTTCTATTTCTTTTATTTCATTAATTTATGTTTTTATTTATTTTATCCTTATCTGATCTGTTACTTGTTAAGTTACAATATTGCAACTTTAATGTTTTTTTGATTTAATGGTTTATTGGTACTTTCTTGTTATTAAATTGTACCATTATAACTTTTATTATTTTATTATAACATTAGATTTATTTTTACTGTTTTCTGTATTGCTTGGCTACATTGAAAATGAGGCTCTCCCTCAATGTATTCTGAGTTTAAATAAAGGTTGATTGATTGATTGAAATAGATCATGTGCATGTGACATATTAGCATGATTCATGACTACTGTTTAAGATGCAGCATATACCTAAACTGACATTCGATTTGACAAGCATCTAAAACTGTGTCAAATTTTATATTGTTTATATTGTTAAGTCTTACTTAATATATCTTAATAACACACTTCAATATTATCTAATGTTAATTAACTATCAACAGTATTTACACAATATACATCTGTAAATATTTTAACAATAAATATTTAATCTTCATACATTGTGTCCATTACGACAACACATTATTCAAAGCAGGTGCCCCCAGTCCTCTCTTGGGCCATGTCCTGGGCAGAGCGGCTCCTTGGTGTACCTCACTCTGGTTGTGCTGTCCTCTTCTGGCCCCCGTCAGACCCCTAGAACCTTAGTACTGGTGTATCACACGGGTGTGTGCTCTCACCGGAAGGAGCTCGGGTCTAGTAATAGCAGGCAAGCTAATGCTTCATCAGTCAAACAAAACATCAGCTGCAGGGCTTTCTGTTCAACGGACCACTCACACGATTCAGCTGCCAGTCCAAATTGTGCATGGAAAGCCTCTCAGTCCGCTTTACTGGAGCACTTTACAGACTTAAGGCTTACCACTAAACATGGCTCCGTCTCTGTTTATATCTGCACCAGGTGTTCCAGCTGACTTCACAGAAGTCTTCCTACACCACCACTGCTCTCACACAGCTCTGCCAAGTGATATGACTCACCCCTAGTGGCTGTGGCACGCCTGAAGATGCAAACTTGTTGTTGTCCTCCTCTATTGTTATACAAACAGAGTGCTCAGGCGCTAACTTAAGCCCTAGTGGCTGAATTGTTAGAATGCCTCCCATCAGTAAAACTTTTCATTCTGAACACCAATTATAGCATTCACCGCTATTGAAAGAAACAGCTTTTGCACACGACCTGTTGTTTTTTTCCCCAGCTGTTGTTGGCCACAGCTACACCATACATTACAGCTCGTTCTGCTTATGTCTGACTCTCAGCTGTTTCTACTTACACACACATCCCCCCAGTCGGACTTCAACATCAGTGACTCGGACTTTGACTTGGACTTCAGCCTTATGACTCAGAAAGACTCAAGATTCAAAGTGGAAGAGACATGGAGAGGCATCTGACTGCAGATGGGACTCTACACAGCCGCATGTAGGGTCATCCAGGCCTTTCCTATGATATGTCATTGGGGTGTGTCATTTGCAACAGGAGTTCTGCCTTTCTACAATGGCTGCCATCTCAGGAACTATGTTTTAAGGGTGCAAGATAAGTAAGCAGTTGAAAAATATGCATTTGAAAAATATGATATGAGCTTATAGTTGATATTTTTAGGTAGAAAAACATTTGAGCCAATAGTCAAAGCAATTTTTTATTGATATGCGTAAATGTTTAACCAACTAACAGTATACTTTTTTGATGTCCTTTGTGGTGGACACAAAAGGACTTTCTAAATCTGTTTTACATGAAATTCATGGTATCACAGGTGATAGAAAATGAGGCAGAGAAATTTAAAGGATGATCACACCTCTCATGATCCAGTTAGAGTTAGAAGCAACAACATGTAAGTTTAGCAGATAAATATATTACTGTGATATTACTATATCTGTTTTTTTTTTTTTCCTTTTGGTCCTCATTTTTTGTATTTTAAGCTGATTTTCTCTTACTGCTAATTGTACAAGTGGAATAAGTGTTGGCAGGCATTTAAGTTAGGGATCTGAGCTTTATTTAGTTCCCTAATTGTTTAGAAAATCCCCCTTACAGCATTGTACATTTAAAAATTTTACATTAAAAATAAATTATTTCTCTTTACTCTCCATTTATAGCTAAGATCTCTCATCCCTACATGGAACAGTTTGCTGCTAAATGACAACACCCAAAGCTGTACTGACTGAGTGCCCTGGAATAACTTTGAGCAGTACATTGATAATAAGGACTTTGAAGACTGATGACGAGGTTTTTGAAGTTGTTGCTGATGTTGCTGCAGGGTTTTGGTCTGATGCAGTAAAGGAAACAAGAAATACTTGCAACTTAGTGACTTGTTTCCACCTCTGTTAATTTATGTCTCTGGTCATACTAAGCACGACTCATCATTTCATATCACATGTACATACATAGTACCTTTGGAATTGTTTCATAACAATGCTGAATACATGTAAATGAAAGGAAGCTGGTTTATTCATGCAGCACACCTCAATTCCATTAAAAAAGACTGTTAAAACAAAATGCAGCATTGATGGCCCACAGAATGAGTCTGTTTGAAATGATATTTAGAGCAACACACATTTCTGCATTAATTTTTTCATTTGATCAGCTGAAAATGACAGACATTGGACTTGCCACTGGGTGGCAGACAAACACAGTATTAAAGTAAACAAGAAAAAAAATGAGCAGAACGTCAGAAGACAAATGTATCAATGTTACATGTTCTGCACATTCTTGTGTACTGTAGCATACTCATATGTACACAATAATTGTAAACGTCTGAATGTAAATTGTCAATGCACAATGCTTGTAGGGGAAAAAAAGATTTTAGAAAGATAATTTTTTTCATCTATATGACAACAAGGTCTAAATCACAGCAGGCATTTTCTTTCTAAAGTGAGGACTGTTGTCATCAATCTTTTTTGTGTCTTTTTAATACTCATTCCAAGAAATTGCCACACAACAACTCTTAACTGACTGAATATATGGCAGCCAGTAACACAGGCTTTCAGAGAAAAACAATTGTACGTTCAATTGAGAAAAACAAGTGTATGTTCTTTGCTAAATTGTTTAAAATGTTAGGCTAACTTTCAAAAATTTAAAAATTATAAATATTTTATAAAAAAAATTTTTTTTAAATATTTCAAGTATCTATATTATACACAAACAAATTTATTGGTTGATATTTTGAACTGTAGTCGGATACTGTATGTCAGACAAACTATTTCAACTGGGATAGGAGTATATTTTAGATAGATAAAATCGTTGGCTGTCTTGCACTGGGAAAGAAATATCATGCATCTATTTTAATAACCTCATAGCCAAAGGATTGTGCTTTGCTAACAGGATATACATGTAATTATGGTTGCTCAACCTATAATAGGGTATACAAATATCAGAGATTTCTTTTGCATTGCTCATAAAATGTTCAGTAAATTGAAGATGGCAGAATATATTCCCCAAACACTGCACACACAAACACTCACACATGCACACACAGATATACACACGCCACATTGATATCATGACTACTGCAAGTGTTGAGGATGCACTGGGCTCAAGCAGAGCCTGGCCACACTGAAGAGTGGTTTACAATGTACAGACAGGCCATTAGGACCACAGAGAATCTGAAAGAATGATCTGGAAGAGACAGTAGATTAAAACAGTTTGTTCTTTCTTTTCTTCATTTTATGGTATATATATCCAAAAGTATCCAGACACTACTGAATTCAGATGCTTTGAAGTGCACAAATAGCACAATGGCATTCAAATTTGTACATGCAGCTTGCATAGTAAAACACTGCAGAGAGAACGGTATGCTCTGAAGCAGCCACACGTGAGCCCTACCCAATGTCAACCATCAAATAGCTTTCGGATGAGTTGGAGTGGCGTTTGTGAAGAGGTAATCTAGAACTAATCATCGAACATTAATAAATGACCTCTCAGATGCCGTTGTGGCCAGATACACTCAATGTTTGAAAATCTAGCATAAAGCCTTCCTAGAAGAGTAAAGGCTCTTGTGATTAAAGAGATGAATGAGCTGGTGTCTAAAAACTTTTGGACATATAATGTATCTTTTAATACCACAATTTAATCATCTTTACTGAAATGTGAAAATTGTAGTAAACAGTGTTAGCCTAGACAGTGTGTAGGAGACATAGCAAACAAAACTTTATTTTCCTTGCTAGTTCACATATATGTTACATGTACTTTGTATCTGCCATCCCAGAAATTGTGAAATACAAATTGTCTGACATTGTTGCATTGTTTGCATGTTTTCCTTTTACAGAAAATGTAATTGTAGACATTTCAATTTGCTATTTGAAGTCAACATCCAAAGTAAAGGTTATGTTGCTTGAATGTCTGCCTCAGCTGTCCATAATTTGCCAGAAGTCTTAAACTCTCCAGTTAAACCACTCTAATCTGTTATTTAAATGTCACTTTCATCGCTGTCAATCCTTATGTCTATTCCATCCTTATGTCTCCGATGATGATCAAAGGTGTAAAGAGTTTGGTTTAATTGGATTACAATAAAGAGTTTAACATGATAATTATTTTAATTGTCAAAAGACCAGGCCAAAGTTATTGCTTTTAAACATTTTTGCAATAATACATGAGCACTGTTTGAGCAGCTGCCTGAGGATAGTGTTACCAGCACTCATGTCATGGGTTTGATCTCCAGGCAGTGTTCTTAAAGTGATGAAATGTATACTGTAAGCTCCTTTGGGTACAAGTGTCCGATAAACCCGAAGGTTTAACTTTTCCTTTGGTGTTAAAATTATGATAAATATTGAGGATATTTTGCAGAGTCAGTCACAGGTTTAATTTGTAAAGGAGTGTTTATATTTTAAATATGGTAGACAAAAAAGCAAATGAAACTGTATTTACAGGCAGTAATATAAGGTTTATCATATTTTTGTAAGACTTTACAAAGTGCTAATATTGTGTAAGAGCACCAAATAGATCACAATGTCTGCCACAAAATGTTATTGTAACGAGTTAGCTAGCTAGCTTACGCTACTACAACACATTTACTGTTTGGCACTTTAGGCTCACCTGTTTTCTGAAAGACATGGATAAGAAGTTGTTTGTTGTTTTGTTGCTTCAGCACTCTCCGCTCCTTCTGTTTCTAAAATACTGAGTTTGGTTTCATTTTAACCAGGTCAGAATTGGCAGACAACCACTAACAATATGTGTGAAGATCAAACCACTTTTGCTTTTGAGGTGGGGGGAGAGAGGGGGGTCAAGTAAACAACAGTAGATAAGCAGAACTTATCATGGAAAATGCAGTCTTGTATTGTCTATTGCTATAATAGTAGAGAGTAACAAAATTAGAAACCAAAATCAATTTACTTCCATGGCTTTTGGAGGGCCCCCATCCAGGAAGGGCTCTGGTTAGTCAGGTCCATCACTACATTAGCGTGGGTTTGGAACTAGACTCCTGCTCAGGGTTATGGGTCATCAGTGGACAGAAGCAGGTGACAACAGAGAAAAAAGTTGAGAATTTCAGAACTTAATTTAAATAACAAGCAAATCTTCCATAAAACACATCAATAGAAGAATTACATGAACAAAACTCAGTTCAGTAAAAATTACAGCAGTTTTTTCACAGGTCTTATCAATATGTATGCTAGATGTATTCTAAATGTATTCTGAATGCATTACTTTTTTATATGTTGAAGCATGTACTGAATACTTTTTGGACAGTTTATTCAGCATTCAGCCATCACTACTTTTTCTAAGTATTTTGCCCAACGCTGACAGAGTCCTGAGCTCAACCCCACTGAACACCTTTGGCATGAATTAGAATGATAATTGTCTGTCTGAGCTCACAAATGCTCATTTGACTGGGGTTGAGGTCAGGGCTCTGTGTGGGCCAGTCAACTTCGTCCATGCCAAACTCCAGCTATGTTTTTATGGACCTTGTTTTGTACACTAGGGCACAGTCATGCTGGAGCAGAAAGGGGCCTTTCATAAGCTGTTCCCACAGTTGGAAGTTGGAAGCATATAATTGTCCAAAAATAGTACTCCAGAAGACTTACTTGCAAAGAAAAATTATAATATGGAATAAATTACTATGCACCTACTGAGCAATTAATAATAAGTACCTTACGATTTCTCTCACTTCACTTTATAAAAGTCAGCAAAACTTATTCTTATTACCAAAAAAACAATCCCAAGGAATTTGTTGCTCTTTTATGGCTCAGGAGACTTAAAAACCCTGTTTACACCTGGTTACTTCATGTGTCTTGAGTATCAGGATTATATCTTGATAAGGCTATGCCACATAAAAATGAAAGTGTGAACGCACCCAAGATGCGTTTAAATGGATACAAATCTGATCTTTGAAACCACTACAGGAGGTGCTCTGAGACGCACTTGAGCCATGTGTTATAGCTGTGTAAATGCATTTGTCTCTCTAAGACACATTCAACACCCAAAACCCCTCCCAGTACAACCAAAACTCCTCCCTATGCAGCACATCACTGAGCATGTGATCCATTTCTGCGAAGAAGATAATCAAGGAAGACGCACATGGTTGGGGACTAGACTAAATAATATGCTTAATAGCAATATGGACAGACACTACTGTGGAAAACAAACTGAAGACAACTTACAGGAACTGTGCAGTATTAAAACAAATATCTAAACAGCTTTGGTTGCAGTGCAATGAGCGAATTTGCATATTCCGTCCCACATAGCAATCGTATCTCAGTCCGACTAACTGGAGATGCATCTGACTACCAAGTGTAAATGCATGTGGCTAAAGTCTTACCAAGATACACTACAGATACTAGTCACATAAAGGCCCAATCCTATTTCACTCCTTGCCCCTACTACTTTGCCCTTAGCCCTTTATTTTGCATGTTAACAAAATACAATAACCATTATATAATCTGAAATGTTATGGTCCTTTTCTTCATAACAAGCATCAAAAATCCCTAATAGTATGCTGATGTCTCTGTAGCTAGCTTACTAAATTTCCCGTCCCACCTTAAATGGTCCAGCAGTTACATTCTGGCACCTCAGGTTTCGGAACTGCTGTACCATTTAAGGTAGAAAGGGAAATTAGAACAAGAACCTGGCGAAAAGCTGACTTAAGCTTCATATCATGAAAGAATTAGGGGTGGGCAATAACAAATCAGTGTCACACCCACCTTCTTTGAAAGCATACAACCAGCAGCAAGGTTGCTGAACTTTACCGCTCCTCCACTATCACTCAAGGCTGGCAGAGTCGCCTACAGAGCACCTCCAGCAGCCTGTTAATGAATGTTCTTTTTTATTTGAGGATTATCCCATTACCCCATCGTGGGGGACAGTACCCCTTAAACTCAGTTCCAAGGGGCAAGATGACACTCAAAAACAAGGTGTAGGGGTAATGAATAAATACAGAATATTTCATATGTCATGCTTGGCATTCTCTATGTGATATCTAGCTTTCATTAACTGGACAAGGTTTATGTACTTTCACCTTTGGAATCAAGGCTTACATACCTTGATTCACCTTTCTGCACCACTACTATGCTTAAGCAAGTAAAAAGAACAATTTAAAGGTGGCAGGGGATTAAATCTTATTGTCTCCTTTGTCAGTGTTTTGCACTTAAATATCTCCTCTCATGTGAAAATGTAAAAAATATATTGCCAATAGATTGTTCAAGAATGATGATTATGAGTGATAAATACATGTGTGAGTGATTTGTGTGATTTATGTG
>JAILXH010195138.1:5587-16017 GCA_023558415.1 Piaractus mesopotamicus | reverse complement strand
TTTTTTTATTGTTTTGCTCCTCAGCGAATACTATTATTTCGGCATGCTAAGTTTGTGTGTTTCTGTTTTGTAGAGCTGACTCGGTTGAAGGCATGTAAGTGGTTGTTTTTTACTTTGTTTGTATTCTTCCCAAAGCCTTGTGTCATCTTTGAATTGCCTCCTCCACTGGTGACGGTGCCCCCTGGTGTCTGTGATGGATGTTTTTTCCTGCCCTTTTTCTGCCAGCTTGAGAAAAGGTCCACCAGTAAAATATTAGACACAGATCCTTTTAGATTGGACCAGCTTTGCAGCTGAGCTTGGGGTTGTATTGCTAATAAAGGGCATGATTACAAGAAAATGTGTATAGAGCGTGACTAGGGTAGTAGAGCTGGGCGATAGTTAACATTAACCAATATTAACATTTTCTTTTTTTTGTATCAGCATTGCTTTTTAAAATTCAATATTATAACAGATTGATTTTAATCAGCTCTAATTGGTAGGTAGCCTGTTACAAGGGATTAAAAACAACTGAAAACATGTAAATTAACAAAAAACACTTGACAGTTTTGTCATACTAAACAATATGAGGAGTGTATGGCTGCTATTCACTTATTTAATACTTTTTTACCTCATTGTATTAATTTGTAGAGATGGCACCATACTACCTTTTTTTTATCACTGGTACTTATATTGAAAACTTGAGTATTGGCTGACACAGAACTGATCCAGTTCAGTGTTTTAAAATGAGCTGTTTTAGGTGTGCAACATTACACAAAATTCAGAGTTCGATTTTTAAACAAAACAGTGGTGCCTCCATTTTTTCGAAACAGCAAAAATAAGGAGTCCCTGAAAAATTACCTAATGTTAAAATGGTAATGTTTCCATTTTTAGTTGTTTTAAAGCATTCAACATTATAAAAGAACAATTTTTTGAAAGATAAGCAGTGCTTATAGCTTATAGTGCCTCAATCAGGTGCTAGCCACAATATAATGTTAGCTGTAAACTAACATGTAGTGTGTTAGCTTATATTAGCTTGTTGCTGAAGCCACAACATGCTGTGATTCTGCACAATACACTGCAATACGATGCAGTACAGTATGCTGTGATACAAAACAGTACACAGCGACACAGTATATGATACTGTGATATAAAATGATACAGTATGATACAACACGATATGCTATAATACAATAGGATATACTGCAATTCAATTTGATATGCTGTAATACAATTCTGTATTATATAACCTGATTTGATACAATACTATACAATATACAGTTCGATTCACTGCATATCCATAAACAACATGAGATCACAATTAGGATAGATTCATTACAGAATCTGATCAGATTTTTTTTTTTCCTCTTCCATATCTAATCCAGCATTTTCTGCTGTTATTAATACAACAGTGACATAGTTCATTTATTATTTTCGTGGTATTTTACTGAAACATTTAATTAGTAATTAGTAATTTCTTTCCATATTGCCCAGCTCTGTAGGTTGCTAGGGGAGAATTTCTCTGTGGCTCATCTGCTTTATGAGGACTTGTCCAGCACAACTGCTGTAGGAAAACTTTCAACCATTGGCTTTGCTCAGCTATTATCTGCTCAGCCTACTAACTCCGATCAGCGCTCAAGCTTTTGCTCTTAACATGGAATCCTCTCCCTAGCCTGTGTGACACTGGCTTCCGGGTCTGCAGCCCCTGAAAGAACTGGAACGTTGGATGGAATTTTATGTCCCTCTCCTCAGACAACCTGCTGCTAATCATGAGACCTTTGTAGTTCTGACCTCCGTTGCAGCACTTTTTGGTGGTGAAATTGAAGACTAAGAGCTCATCATGATTAGTAGTGGGTGATTTCTGCTGTCCTGCAGGAATTGGTGTCCCCTCAACACCCCCCCCCCCTTCTCTCATCACTGAAGATGAGTGAAATGACTCTGTATAGAGGAGGAATCCCTCAAGATTGGAAGTTAGACACTGTAATGACTCTTGACCGTATTGTTCATGTCTGTGCAAATGCATCCGCCAGGAGCCCTCTGGCCCAGATGGAGGAGGAGAGGCGAGAGCACGTCACCAAGATGAAGAAGATGGAGATGGAGATGGAGCAGGTCTTTGAAATGAAAGTCAAGGAGAAGATCCAGAAGCTGAAAGACTCTGAGGCAGAGGTATTGATAGCAGAAATGCTCTGTTGTTTTTTTTTTTTTTTCTGCTTTACTTTTCCTGTTGGAACATTTTTGCTTTTCTAAGCCAAGGGTGGGCGATGGGGCAAATTTATAACATTTCCAATGCACAATATACATCACAAATTCAGTTTAATAAGTTGAAGGAGACAGCAGTGCAGATTTTTTTTAGAATATCAAAAACAATGATATGTAAGTGTTTTATTTGGTATTGTACACACTGCACTGCACTAAGTCGAATTAAACAGATTAATCATGCTCTCTTCATTTAGAAACATGCAGTTGTTCGGTGTTCTTTAAAGACTGAAAGTAACAATTATATGCTCCAAAAAGCAATGTTCCGATGTAATGTGATTTTGTGAATTAATCATAATAATGAAATATGGTTCTTCAGCATGGTAGATCAGGGTGTCTAGCTCTGGTTCCTGGGTTCTGAGTCCAGCACAATTGATTTCCCTGTTAAACACACCTGATTCAACTGAGCACTTAGCCTACATTTAACCCTTGTGTGGTTTTGGGGTCGGTGGGACCCATTTTCAATGTTTACCAAAAGAAAAAATGATGTGATTTATTATTATTTCAACCCCAGATTCTTTGGTTCTTCTGTGAAGAACATATAAATAACACATTTTCAGTGTCTTCACACCGTTCACCCTCCACACATTTATATTGCACATGAGGTGTTGGGTGAACCTGTGGGGAATAAAAGTGTGGAGGTGCTGTGTCTCCCCCTACACATTTATATTACACGTGGTGTTGGGTGAACCTGCGGGGAATAAAAGTGTGGAGGTGCTGTGTCTTCTCCTACATGGCCTGCTGTTAGTGTTTGTATATGTGTGTGTATGTGAGGGTGGACAACATGTACAGGCTGCTGACTGGCTACAGCTGCTAAAGGAGAACCCTACACTGGCCGCTTGTAATTTTAAACATCAGTGATTTTTACATAAATTGTTACGGCTGTATTGATTAAAAAAGCAGTAATGCGGTGGGTCCACCAGACCACTGAGTAACAACAACATCAGCACCACACAAGGGTTAATCTGCAGGAGAAAATGATTTTTTTTTTTTGTTTGTTTGTTTGTTTGACCGACCATTTACATTATCTGTTTAATGTGACCTGTATATCTGACATCAGTCAGACAGATCCCCCTCCAGAACCGCCGTCCTCTGCCTTTCCTTCATATCAGTACTCTCTTCATTATCTAAATTATCTGCCATGAAAATGAGTGATAGCTAAGAGTCACACTCCTCTGCCAAAACAGCGATAATTCTACATAAAACTCTTGATCTTTGTGATTCTCCTCTGACTCTTTAGCTTCTTTCTTTTTTCCAAAATGTCCTGGAAGTTAGCCTTATTGGTTTACACCACATGCGCTTGTCTCTCTCCTCCAAAACAAAAGACGAGAAGTGTAAACATAGTATTGAGCATTTTATTGACGTTGCGGTAAGGTATCTGTTCCCACACAAGTAAAATTGTGATGAGTGGGATTTAGTGGGCTTGACGTAAAATTCCTATGAATTCCAAGCTGAAGAATGTTCAGAGGTCACATTGCCATGTATCAGATACGTATTGGATTTCAGTGCCGCATGAAAGAGCCCCAAATCTGAAACTCTTATGTTCAGTGTTTTTTTTGCTGTTCACACCAGTTTTGGGTGTTTTTTTACCTGCAGTGTGAGCAGAGCTTTAGTTACCAGGTTTAGTAGGTGTGTTTAAGCAGGAAAATCACCAAACTCTGCTGGACTCCCACTTTCAGAACTAGAATCAGGCAGAGCTGTGCTAGGTTGCATAAATTTTATGTTATGTTTTATGGGTCACACAGGTGCCATAATTACTGTGGGTGACTAACCAGCATTAGGCACCTTAGAGCTTCCTAGTCCATTTAAAGCTTCTTTTCAGTATTGTCTTAGTTCCGTTCATGCAAATGCTACAAAGAGAGTATAACCAAAGAGCTGACTTATGATTGTAGTAACACTTAAGCTCTAAACCCTGAGAGAGCTTCTCAGCCCCCTGACCTCTCTGTGCTCTCGTTCCACTCCAGCTGCAGCGACGTCATGAGCAGATGAAGAAGAACCTGGAGGCGCAGCACAAAGAGCTGGAGGAAAGGAGGCGCCAGTTTGAGGAGGAGAGAGCCAACTGGGAGGCTCAACAGCGCCTCCTGGAGCAGCAGAAACTCGACGCATCCAGGTGGGCATCTTGAACACACACACTTTTGCTGTGTGTATCAATGTCAGAAAACAATTTGAAGCGCTTCAAAATTTTGGAATCACTTTTTATATTATTTTATTTACAGTAATTTCTAAAATGTAGAAGTACAATGTACAGAGAGTATTTTTATCTGTTCAGCTAAATATTTCTAGTAGGGGTTGAGCGGAACTGAATTGCTGAGCATTCCGCACGTAATTGCCACAGATGAAAATGTGAACACACCGTTTTTGAACAATACAGCCAAAAGAAACACAGACATGGTTAATTAACAGAGAAGTTCCGTAACAGATGGGGGATAAAAAAAGTTGCTAAAAAGACCTTATAAGTTGATGCAAGTATAATTAATTAAGTACAGTTCTCTGTTGTTTGATCTAGGCAGACTTTCCAACCTAAATACATTAAAATATGTGCATCAAGTCAAAATTTTATTTACATGGCATCTGTTATGTTTTTTGATTAATTTGTGCATAAAACTACAAAAAAAAGCAGCTATTTTGAATTTATATGGGGGATGTTCTCTTATTGTTTACTGAGGAGGCCTTAACACTGTGCTAAAACTAACCACGGCTGTACTTTAGCCTGGCTCGCTCTCAGTGTGAGTTGTTTACATGCTTTAAAATAGTGCTACATCACAGCCAGCAAGAGCATGATTAAGCTAATGTAGGTGTGAATTCTTAGTAATAAACAATTCCGATGAAAAAGTTCCTTTTACTATACGAAAAACAGTCATCAGGGTGAATCTAGAGAAACATCTTTCCGATTGCTGTGAAAATCCAGAGATGATGTTGCTATGGGAATATGATATAGTGTGATGACCGGAAGCATCTTCCGCTTGAACACCCATGTTTGAATATCCATGTTACATTATTCCCTGTGTTCAGTTGTGCCCCACTCCCCCCCTAGTTTTGCTATTAAATGTGATGCGATTATTTTGCAGTGATATTAACTTCATAATATACAGCTTTTTCAGCCATTTTTAAAACATCTATACATCATTCTGGACATATAACATTTCATCTTTTACTACGTCCTGCCTTCATACTAATTATTTGAAACCTGTGGACTTGTACAGGACTAGCATATTACTCATTTTATACAACTAGATTGTTTAATATTAGGGCAAACATTGATTCCAAACTTGTGAGCAGTTCCGTACTTCACCTTTTATGTATTAAAAAGTTATTCACTGAGAAGTAACATGCTCCTTTCCCCCCCACAGGACTTTGGAAAAGAACAAGAAGAAAGGGAAGATATTTTAAAACCATTTTCAAGATGAGCAGGTTGTTTTCATCGCCACTTTTTCCCCAGACCAGTTATCTGTGTAGCTTTCAGTGAGTGCTGCACAGTGAGTGTCGTCTGTGAGCGCTGCTGGAGGCAAACAGCTGGGTGTGGACTAAAGTCCGCCTTACTTTAGGCAAGCCAAACCCTTATAAACGTGTGTACATATATATCGAATTCTATACTCTTCATAGTTTTCGTTTACCATTTAACAGCAGGTGTCCGCAGTTATACACGACTGTCGAACAATCATCTTTTCGGCGGTTACTGTTGCCAATTCCTTAAATTTCCGAGATGTCAAGCAAAAAAAAAAACTTATGCGACAGACTGTACCTCTTTGTTTTCAGTATGCATAAACCTCATTCCAGAAGACATGTTTTAACAAAGGGTCGTTTGAGAAACTGTTAAAAACTTACATGAATTGACGAGCAAAACTTTTTTTTTGTATGTGTGTTCATTGAAAGTGTTTCTAAAATATATGCTGTTTTGTCTAGTCACTATCCTTGGACCACCTCATATAACTTCATTAATATTTCAGTTAGTTTATTTTTTATATATAAATGTATATGTATCCCGAGCCAGCTAAAATAATATTTTTTCTATATCATAGAATACTCGGCAGACCAGTTTTGTAAAAGAATTGACAGGTTCAGATGTAATCCTGTGATAAAAGGGTGCAAATCCTGTATATCCGTAACCCCACCTGTTATACTCCCAATATGACTTTGTTGTAGTCTGTGGTAAAAGCAAGTTCACAACATATTCCCCCTCCCCCTTTGGTTATGTACTCCGTATTTTTTAAATTTTATTTTTCATTTGTTATTGTACAGCCACTTAATAAACGTGTGATATGGATTGAGGTAATAACGTGTGCTGTTTTTTTTCCAAAACAATATTCTATAGTGTATATTCGTAGTTTGCATTTACTTCATTTATTTACTTAAGGAGATTTATTTATCTTAAGGAGAATGTAGTGCCTCAGTGTTGCCTGTGATTTCTCATATAAGCTATATTAACATTGACCCATATGAACAGAATCAACGTTATCAGTGAATCTCTGATACTTCATACAACTCTATTCCTGCACGTGTGAATCTATTAAAGGCTGTATAATGTTTTTTATAAAGGAGAATAAACTGAAAACTTAAGTTGCCAACGGATAGATTTAGCTTGTCTGAAGGCCTGAAGTAAGAATCCATGCACTTAAACTCTGAACTATTTTTTTTAATTAATTTATTTTTTTTAATGGCCATAAAACCCTTCACAACCATTGTATGGACAAATACCATGATATAATGTTAGAGCGAACACTGACACAGGAGGTAATATGACTGCCGTTACCTCGGTTGTAGGTTAGCAAACTGTCGCTGCATTTGCTGCTGTGAAGCTAACCAGCTGCTATCGCAAACATTTGCAAACAGGACAAAACAATACAGACCTGTCGGTTCTGTAATACAGCAAAAATAAGTCAATGTTGCCTTCCTGTCAAGCAGAAACATGGCAGCCTCCTCATCCCTTTTCATGCCTTTCAACCCTCGAAGCTGAAGTCAGTTTCTTACTCGCCAGCTTCAGGGTGAAATTTTCCCATTCCAACTTAAATGATGCAGCAGAATTTTAAGGAAAATTTGAATTCAAAGAAATTTAAGGTGGAACGGGAAGATGCGAATAGGAAGCCAATTTCAGCCTCAACGGCGGAATGGAGGAAGATTTGGAAGGTCGCTTTCACCTGAACGTTTCCCACTGTCTTGACTTTGCACACGGGCCTTGTGTTTGACACATGAGATCTAACGGCAACAACAGGCGTCACTTGATGCTGGGTATTTCCCTGGTGATGCTCTGCCAAGCCAGTAATAAAGCTATTCTCAGTTCCTGCCTGTTTTCAGCCTTTAGTCTTGTCTTCAATAAGTGAAATGCTGCTGGTCAAGGTTCAAGGCAGGTGACTGATTTGGCCAGACAAGAACATTCCACTTTATTTTTCTTTCTCTATTACTTAAAGGTGCAGTGTGTAAGATTTAGGGGGATCTATTAGCAGAAATGGAATGTAGCATTCAAAACCATATCTTCATTAGTGTACAATCACCTGTAACTACAAAGTGTGTTTTCATTATCTTCATCTAGAATGAGCCCTTCATATCTACATAGGAAGCGAGTCCTCTTTCAACAGAGCCCTCCATGTTGAGCCGCCATGTTTCTACAGTAGCCCAGAACAGACAAACCAACAGCTGTGTCTAGAGTTTGCCTTTCATGTTTTTTTGGTTTTTTTCTGTTGAAGCAGCAGCTTTAATTTGGTGGCATTATAATTCTGGTTGGAAGAATCAGTGGTTCCTGCCAGTGCTGGCTAACCATTTTGTGTTGTGAGAAGTTTGAGAACCCAAATTTTGACAAATAGGGGATCATACTTGTTATTTAGCACAAGAAAAAGCAGAGGAGGCTGAATCCTAATCACCGAAGAAGCAAAAGAAATGGGAATAGTCAACGGATGATGGCCACTGGAGGTTGTACAAGGAAGGGGTGAAGCAGGGGAATTCCGTTAGTTGCAATCTGCAACGTCACCACTAGATGCCACTAAATCCTACACACTTCATCTTTAATGGTGTGTCAGGGGCTTTCCAGAAATGTTTGGGCCCCTTGCAAGTACAGTTCCTGTAGGCCTCATTCCTAAATTTGAAAGTGTACACTGAAGTTCGTCTCATGAGCCAGACGTCTGACTGTTGTCAGAGAATCTGGTGGGTTTCGTTGCTCAACGTGGCCAAGAATCACTTGCTTTAACATAACCAACCACAGACTGTTGTTAGTGGCCCTGGATGGTCTGTTCTACTATTTACCTGCAAACAGTACTTTAAAACAGAGGAAAATGTACTGTGATTCCTATGTGGTTTACCCAATATAGATGTAATGCCTTCAAAGTAAAGCTAACATCCTGCATCAGTTAATGTGCTGGAAAAAAAGAAAAGGAAAATGGGTAAGTGAACAATTACTTATTGACCACACTGCATGCGGCAGTTCCAGTTGATTTACAACAAAAAATGAAATTCATTACATTAATCACATTGCACACTGAAGTCTAGTTGTTCCCAACTTTCTCTTATATTACATCTATTTTATTGAAGTTCTTCTCTTCTCCCCACCATAACAAGTGTTCTGAATAATAATGTGCCTATTCATTTGTAACTAAAACACTAAAACTCAAACGATGACACAAAGGTTTTATTTCTCACTTTTATTAGCCGTTTTTAACAGTTTCATAAGCAGAAATACTGTGGCTCTTGAAACGCATCGACCTGAAACAGAATCGGTGAGTACGTTGAGTGGTATTCTGCTCCCAGTTCCATCAGAAAGAGCCTAAAATAGAATGAATATTCAGCAAGAGTTTGTTTAAAAGGGGTTATGACCGATTTTCAACAGGATCCCAACGATGAGGGTTTCTCTTAAATACACTGAATAGCTCAAAAAGAGAAAAGAGTGAAGAATGGCAGCTTAGAGAAAAGGGGAACTTCACTCACCCTCTACACTCCGCTTTCCCATGAGACCCACAAAAGACTGAAACTTTTGCCCTGAAAAAGAGAATAAAAGTTAAAACGTATAATAGGATTAATTTTCATTACATTCCATGTACACTAAATGTCCAAAAGTATCCAGACAGCCCTTCTACTTAGTGAATTCATCTATTTTCTGGTCACACCCAGCTTGAATAATCTCCATAGAAAAGGAGTAAAAAGCCCCACCAGCATTGGGCTGTGGAGCAGTGGAGCTGTGTTCTCTGGAGTGATGGCACTCCATCCAGTACTTTTGGGATGAGCTGGAGTGATCCAGAACTGATCATCCAACATCAGAACCTGACCTCGCTAATGCACTTGTGGCTGAACGCAATCAAATCCTCACAGCAATGTTCCAACAGCTAGTGTAAAGCCTTCCCAGAAGAGTAGAGGCTGTTACTGCAGCAAAGGAGGACAAACTCCCTATTAACACCCTTCATTTCAGAAGAGACACTGGATGAGCAGGTGTCTACAAACTTTTGGACCTAAAGTGTATGTTAGTATGCTGTACCTTAAGCAGTTCTCTATAAATACGGATGGATGGCTAATATTAATCCACATTATCCCGCTCCAGTCTCTCCTCTCAAGATAAACGACATGCTTTAATGCTCCGTAACTACAAAATAATCGAGCAAAAAACTGTAGAGCGCAATGAAGCTACGCTTACTTTTCCGTGTTATCTGCGATTTTGCTAGGAAAAGAAAAAAGAGAGAGAGAAAGAGAGAAAGACTTCCGATTAATGTCACATTTTTATAAATACTGCTGTATTTTATAAAACAAAAGAGTAGAAAACAATGAACTACAGATTCATTTATGATGAGTGTTTTGTAGATCTTGTAGAAAGCAAATAATATCCTTACCTGAGGATCTTCTCCCCATTAGACCAAAAAACTGTTGCTGGTCAGGTCTCCGCACGATTCTCTTCACCATTGTCTGTAATGGATCAGGTTCAAACCACTTTATCTTAAAGGACAGAGGGAAAAAAAACAATGGTTATAGGCTCAGAAACATTGTTTTTCTTACAGCCATTTGCTTGAATATATTTACAGAGATGGGATTTGTGCCAAACTGAAAAGCAATCATTACAGTGTGAAATGCGAGGCACTCATGACATTACATTCATATGGTGACAATGCAGAATACATGCCAAAATGGAAAGCAAAACCCCCACTACAATGTATTCATGTCGCTTGACCTGTTTTCGTGCTTCAAATGTATCTCATTGAACTGCAACCAAAACAGTGAAATGCAAC
>JAILXH010195121.1:5007-22433 GCA_023558415.1 Piaractus mesopotamicus | reverse complement strand
AAAGTAAAAGTACTAAAAGATTAATTATGACTCTAATGTCCTATTACCATTTTTGTAAAAGACTCTTGCTTCATTAACTCATTTTAGGTGAGAATACTCCAGTGTCACTCTTGGTAAACCAGTCTTTTAATAGAATGTCATTAATTAGTCTGACACTGACGTCTGTTAAAATTATCATAAGAACAAAACACTGGAGGCAAACAGTTTCCATTAGGTAGAACCGAGTGGCTCTGAAATAACTTTTTGTAAACAAGCAAAGTTTTAGTTTAAGATTTATTTGCAACTTAGTTACAAGTTTAAGTTTAATAAAAACTTTAATCACAGGTTCATAAATGTGTTTTCTTTTACTATATTGTGTCTGTAGGTCTCTGTTCATAATCATAAACTAGCAAAAACAAATTTACTGTAACAAGAAGTAGTGTTTGTATAAATTCAGAAAAAAGACACATCAGTCACAACTGCACATGTGTACATATTTCTATATTGTGGTCTATTTACACAGAGTTAGGTTAGTTCCATCATTTATGTTGAATAGATACTCCCAAAATTTTACGCTGCTGCACTGACATTGAACCGTGTGTTTGCACTGGGTCGGTATGTCCAACAGGTCAAAACAAGCACAAAACAAAGTGCGCGCTGTGCCCTGATTGGTGTACTTGCTTCGCGCTTCTTTTGCTTTGACATGTTACGTTTTTATACACACATAAACCAAAAGGAACGACAGAGTAAAAAGTAAGATATTTGACTTTGAAATGTAGTGGAGTGAAAGTAAAAAGTCACCCAAAAATGGAAATACTTCAGTGAAGTACAGATACACGAAAAAACTACTTAAGTACAGTAACGAATTACATTTACTTCATTACTGTCCACCACTGATATGGAGTTCTCATATCTTGACAGATAGTGGACCACTGCTTTCTCAGTGTGTGGCCATTGGCCAGTCACACAAATGCCACCACTCCAGAACAAAGCATGACAAGGGTTGCATAATAAAAAACAAAAGTTGCTTAAACAAGGTGCAAGGAAGTGAAGGTATACAACTAATTTGGATATTAGAGTGAGGAAGCACAGGGCCGCAGTGCGGAGGGGTGAGTTAGCCAGTTCATTCTGTCTACTTGTACCCTATTCCAATGGGTTTAGTTTTACTTAGGGAGATGGGGTAATGTAAAGTTTTACCAGCATTTCTTAGGGATTTTAGTCTCATTCAAATGTGTCATGTGTCCTGCTTCAGTGCAGATTCCACCACCTTTTACCTTCAAAGTAAAAGAGCAGTAGAAGGTTATATTAAGGCAACATCGTGCAAGAGTTATTTTTTTAGCTACTGGAATCCCTCTCCGCAACTGGAATTGTGGAGCGTAATTCACTTTTACACCACTGATGTAAATACAAATTGCGCTTTAAGCCCCCCTCATGCATACATATGCATTTGCTAAAGGGTACAGAACTGGCAAAGACAACATCAGAAGTGATGTCAGTTGACAAGCTAACTGACAAGCTAACTTTACCAGCACAGCAAAACATCAAGCAAGCACAACACAAGACAAGTAAGCCAAATAAGTTATCACTAACTAGTTCAGCAGGAAGAAGGCCTTTTATCTTTTTTTTGCTAGATTTACTTTTAAACTTAACTTCTTCTTATAGCCAGCTGAAGAGCTGTAGTTGTTGGTATGTGATGTGGTGCTGTAAAGCGTTGTGCAGTTTTCGCAAGAGGTCTCATGCCCGCTCCACCAAAGCGCTATAGCAAGAGTTGCAGGCCCAGAGCAGCAATTACAGAGACACCATTCTCATTATTATAAGTCAGTGTACCATCAGAATGATTTTGCAACTGTTATTTTGATGTAAAATTGTAACATAATGTTTCTTTAAATGCCCATACTGAATGAAGGCAGCCAATCAGTACAGAGCTCATATATATATATCAGTTTTAAAGGTAACTAAAACAGTTGTTTTAATAAAAAATAGGTTGGAAAATCGAAATGTAAAAATAAATCATGGCTACTTTTGATACAAAAACCCACGTAAATATCATAAATGGATGCCATGGAAAAAATAGAATATATGAATAATAAAGATTATGGGTCTGGTTCTGGTTTGAAGGATGTAGAAGAGAAGATCACTGTCGTTTCATAGTTAACATTTCATAGTTTTGATCCCTTTACTATTATTATAGAATGTAGACAATAATAAAAAATAAAGTGGGTCTAAATATTTTGAGCCGGTACTGGATGTCACATTCCAGTGACCCAAATAAAAATCACATGTTCTGCTGGATGGCTGAGGCATTAGCTATGGCCATTAGATGGAAAGGAGGTGACTGAGGATATTCTGGGAGGGGAAATTCTTGATAAATGGCTGTAACTGTATACATATAATTTCTGAAGCAGCAGCACCAGCTTTCTCTCCGTACTGATGTCTGCACCCCTGTTTCACCCCTGATGGAATTAAAGTTACAGTAAGCCTGTGTGGCAGTCGCTTCAGGCCACTATTTTTAAGGCCTCTTGTCAGTTACGCAGGATGCCTATCATGCCATCTTTCAATTTAGATGGAGACGGAGAGGTCTAAAATAGCTCCAAAACGGTCCTACAGGCAAACGAGGACTAGGATTTCATTCTGCAAATCCGCAAAGAGTGCCGTCATAGATATAAATGCTCGCAGTGGCACAAGTAGTATCCAAGTCAAGCTTCTAAAAGTGGTTTGTGTATCAAAAAAACAAATATTTGATGGAATTGAGCAACAATGTCATGTATTAACACAGTGACAGCACCGAAAAATTTCAGTTTACTCAGGTTAAACGTAGTTATGGATAAAAAATATTATTGTACACCATGTGAACGATGCATTTTTTGTTTAGGGAATGCTTATGTTTTTCAAAATATCTGCATAATTGAATGGTTAAGATGTAAACAAAGTCGTTCAGAGTGGTTTAGTGTGAAATGATCTGTTCCAGAAAAACTGGAAACTAGAAAAAAGCGAGTCAGAACTGTTGACAGTGATGGTGAACGGAAAAACTATTACATGAAATGGTTATAAATACACTGCCTGATTTGTTTTGTGATCGTTTTGAGAAGATTTTGGCTGAAAGCTTATGTTCTAAAACATATTCATAGCAAAGAGAAATGTGAGGCAAAACAAAATGTTTTTTCAAGTTTACCAACATTACATATAAATCAGTGAAGACGTGTGTAGGTTCACTGGTGCTTTTGGATAGTAAGTAAAATGTCTGTATTTGTGCTGTAGTCATTGTGACCCCTGGTTCCTATCACCTCCACTACAAAGAAATCTGAGTCAGTAAGTTTCTCTGCATTTCAACAATTTCACAACAAACCACTCAGAATGACTTTGTTTACATCTCAACCACTTTATTACCTTAAAGGAATACTGTTAAAGCAGCTGCCCATTGTCTTCTATTGTAAGTCTATAGGTATACTGCTCTTTTCTAAGTACAGCAAAATGCATCGAAATTGCCATCTGTCGTGATCAACTATGCGATACTGATGAAGCAGATAGACATTAAGTTGAAAAATAATTAAGCATTCCTTTAATGTTGATTAGCATTGATTTGTTATTGATTTTCACTGTGTTTTTCCATCTCTGTTGCAGTCTATTGATCCAGGCCAGCAGTTTACATGGGAACACTCAAACCTGGAAGTAAATAAAGCCAAGAACCGGTATGCTAACGTCATTGCCTACGACCATTCGAGGGTGCTGCTTTCCGGCATTGACGGTGAGTTTATCACAGATTTTAGCATCAGTGTTGCAGCTGTTCATTTGTCTGCAGTAGCTAAAATGTTTTTGAAACAGATAATAAATCTGACAATTAATGCAAAAACAAGCACGTAAACTAGCTAACATTTAACAGATGTCGAATCATTTCTCAATCTGCCATGGTAGGAGATAAATGAACAGCATTAGCTCTATTAAAAAATCAGATTAATTTATTAAACATATTGTCAAGTTACAAAGCCACCATAAACACTTTCAGGCTTGAAACTCTGCGATTATTAAAATAACAGTTGGACAATAAAAACAATTAGCATAATTTTCCACTTCTATCAGAGAGCTATGTCGCTAACAAACACTAGAAGTCAGTAGTCCCTAAAACGTCTCTCTACTCACTCAAACCACGTGCAGGTCTTCATTAAGGTCGGACATGTTCATGTCCATGTGGTTTAGGACACTTTACACTGCTGAAAAAATAATTTAAAACATGAAAAGTGTCTGCTGGTTTCTGGTGGTGTGCAAGAGTCGGTAATGGTATTTTGTGTTTTCCTCATGGGAAACATGATATCGCAGAGTAAAGGATTCTGATGGTTTAAGAGGTGCTCTGGGACTGATTCCAGATGCCTTTGGTGAAGAAAAATCCACCACATAGCTGAACTCCAATTTTAGACAACAGGTGTTGATGCTGAATGTTGCTTACAAACACTAGAAATCAGTAGTCACCCAAATCTTTTCTGTTGTTGTGCCAAAGTCCAACACCCCTTTGCATGCACAGGTCATTCATGCATATGGATGATAGATCACATTCACAGTTTCTCTTGTGCCTGTTTGAAAACATATATGAAATATATGTGAAAATTCAATATTTAAAGTTATTAGATACAATAGAAATAACCTGTGGCATTTGTTGGCCTGCGTGACGTGTACACACAAAGTGCTGCCAAATTTTGGCACAACAGTGGTTTGGGTGGCTATTGGCATCTAATGTTTGTTAACAATGTTAGCGTATTAGCTCCAGCGCTAAACTAAAGAAGTAAAATTTGGACACCAAACATGTCTTGGCTGAAGGACTACATCCGGGGTAAGTGGAAAACTTAAATTTGCAGAAAGTTAAATTAGCAGTTACTTTTAAACTGTTTGTGTTTAATTTGCAGTTCAGTTACTGATATTACCACAGATTGTACTCTTTCTCTGTAACGTGGCTTACAATGTTACAGAATGACCTCGTATAGCAAGATAGCTTTTTGCTCAGTGTTTTCCAGGCGGCCCACTGGTGGTTAAGCAGAGAATTAGTCAAAATGCCACTTTTCATCTTTCATTTTCACAGTCCAACTTGCTTATTTTTCCTTCATTTCTTTCTGTCATTATCCTTTGTAAACTAGTTTAGTTGAAAGATGCTGAATCTAGCTCAGTGTCAGCAACAACATTTTCAAAAAAATCATTTTATATTAGGCCTAGTCATAATTTGTGTTTCTCTCACTTGTTTGTATTAGTTGTCTTGCCAAAATAAAAGGCTGTGTGTGTTTAAAATCTGTTAGAGAAGATTAGTTAGACGCTGTGTGCAGAACAGTAATCTGGGTGGTCCGAGGGTGGACCAGCAGTGGCATAGGTTGAGCTTGGTGCCGACACTATCAAGCCAGCAGATGATATGTGCTTGCTATCTGGGGCAGTGGGCCTAAATTGCTTTTTGCCTTTTTGTATGTTGGACTGTTTTCGAATATGATTTGTCATTGTTTATTGTTCTAACTTAAACTTATTGTAAAGTTACTCTAAGGGTCTGTGTTAAATTAGCAGTGTTCGCGAACGACATTTGACGTCCGATTCAACTTTCAAAACAAAAACACATCCGCTGTTTTGTCCGCCGGCAGCCTTCTTGCTAAAAACACATAGCGTGCCACTGACGTGCTTGCTAAATCTGTGAACGCCCACTTAGCCGCTTTTGTTAGTGTTGCAGAGATGTAGCGTCACTCGCAGTGGCATCAGGGACTTCCTCGTTGCATCCCACCAAGCAGCGCAGGCATGTGCATTCACAAAGCCTTCTGATTGAGTTCCCTCTGGCAGGATAGAAAACATGTTTGTGGAAGCGTAGCGTAGCACGCTAGCATCTGGAGCTGGGACTTTAGCTTGAGCTTCTGTTTGTTCACTATTGAAGTGAAAGCACGTACACTGGAGAGTTTGAGCATGGCACAAAGCTCTCTGACGTCAACCGGCCGACTGTTGTTTGTGATTTAGCAGGCAGAGAGTTTGAAAATAAATATAGAAATAAATGCAGAAGGAAAGAAAGCCAGGTAGTGGCGCAATCAGAAAAATTTCAAACGTTTACAAAGTAAAGTCTCATTACTTGTGGAGCCCTTGTGGGCTGCCCTGCTAGTCCACAAATTGGTTCTTTTTCCAGCTTTCAGCCACCTAAACTGGTGATTGCAGGCTGTAGTGTGCTGATTACCTGGCTCAGGTGTTTTGGGAGCTGGAACAGACCCAAAAAATTGACTGCCTGGAGGTCCTTAAAGTAATGACAAGTGGGAAAGTCTTAAATTAACCTGGTTCCCCGCCCTCCTTATCTCAAATGTAGCTGATCAGCCAAGACATGTTTGGTGTCTGAAGTTTGCTTCTTTAGTTTTAGTGCTGGAGCTACAAAGCTATAAAGTGTGACACACTGTTTTCTAAAAACATGGACAATAACGGCTCCTGCTACTGTTTTTAGCTGTGCTAATGTGCTTCTGTTCATGTTTATAGATAACATGTCATACAGTGTCAGAAACCATCTATTAGAGATTATTTAAAGGAGAATTCCAGCAAAACATTCTGCAGAAGATAAATATTCATTTAGAGTGGTTTAATGTGAAATGCTTCATTGTAGATAAATTTAGAGACTTAGATGGCTTTACAGTGGTGGTGATAAGAACCAGGGGTCACAATGTGTACAACACAAATATAAAACCACCAGTGAACCTACACTACAGTTTTATATGTAATGTCGATGATAGTAAAATAGTAGTAAAGCTTTCACAGGGGACTAATTTGCCTATATGTACAGCACCCTGCAAGTTCCTCTCCACCCTGTATGGAGTAAAAGAATATCTCGCTGCTGTCGGAAGAAAACGTTGCATCTCCATTTTTGTCATTCTCCAGTTTTTGACATCATTTGAAAATGCCTGTTGTCCTTTACATTGTGTGAAAATTTCATGATGAATGGACCAAAAGAAATGACCCAAAATGACATGGGGAAAAAAGTCTGGTTCCATTGCCTTACATTAAAAGTAAAGTAGGTCTTTTCCTTCTCCTGTAAAGTTGCCATTTTGGAGATACAAGGTTCTTCCAACAACAACAATATGTTTTAGGCCAAGCGTCTATCTCAAAACTATTATGAAATGTCTCAGAAATCAGGCACTTTCTCTGAGGTAACTTTTACAGGTGGATGTCTGGTTCCTGTCACCACCACTGTAAACAATTATGATTCTGTAAGTTTCTCTAGAACAGAGCATTTCACACCAAACCACTCTGAATAAGTTTGTTTGCTTTTGTTTATCGTAACCATGTTATTATACAGAAATTGTGTGTGAGGTTTCAGGCTTGCAGTTAGCACAGTGCTAACTGGTGAGGTATTAGCTTCCATTACTTCTTGTAGTGCTGGTGCATAACTAAAGAAATACTACATTTTGGAGTACATTAGCATTTTTCACAAAGGAGCACATTGGAAATCTTTAGTTATTAGTTATTGAGTATTTAGTTAAGTATTTAGTTATTAGATCATACATCAGCTCTCAAGTACAGCTTTGTTAGGTAGAAGCTTAGTTTTGGTTATTCTTCTTAGAGGAGAGAGAGAGGCAGAAAGAGAGAGTCTCTGTACTGCTCCAGTGTAAAGGTCAGTGGAAGTGAAGTCGGCCATTTGCTCTAAGATTTGCAGTCCAGCTCACTGCGGGTTTCCCCCGAATAAGAATTTTATCATTGACATCTGGCTGCACTCAAACCTGCTCAAGAAGAAATCTTAACAGTACAGGTCCAATAGAAACATAACACTGAGCACTGTAGAGTACAACGGGGTTCCCACCTGCACAAAAAAGTAATAAATTCACAATATTATATAAAATACAACATGCTGTATTTATATTCGGATAACACAGAATAGTACATATTTCATAGGGGCAGAAATTTCAACATGTGTATTTATTCTAACAGACCAAACCATAATCATTTATCTTGTAGAGCATAATCATTTACACATACCATATTGAGAATTTCAATTTTAAGACAGTGTTTTCATTGCATTTAATGCAACCCAAGGCAATGTGAGCTCTAAATGATTTATAAGTCAGTTTTGAATGTGTTATGAACATCTTCCTTTGGACAGTTATGTTTTAATTGAAACTACTACTTATATTTATAGGGCTGGGTTACTAGGTATTTCCAGCAGTTACATTAACTTAATGAAGATAATAATAACTAATAAAGCATAAAGCTGGACTGTGAATGTGTTTAATATGTGCCATAGATGTTTTAGACTGCACTGGAGTCTGAGTTGTTAAGCTAATAGTCATGGCTAAGTCTTAATTTTTAAAGTTATTGTGGTTAATTGGTGAAGCAAATAGATATGGCCTAGATTTTATTTTCAGTGTTGCTTTAAGCTAATTGGCAAAGCTATTAAGTATGGCTTAAATGTTATTTGTAGTGTTGCTTAAAGCTAACTGGTATAGCTAATAGCCAGGGCTATGATTTTATGTAACCTAAAGCTAATCGATAAAGATTAGAGTTCAGTTTCAGGTTAACTTAAAGCTAATCAATAAAGCTATTAGGTATAGTTAGACTTTGTTTTCTATGTAATCTGCAGCTTAAAAGTACAGCTAAGACTTTTTTAAAGCTAATTCTTAAAGCTACTAAAAATATAGATATGACGTTTTTTCTATGTAATCAGTAAAACTAATAGTATGGCTACATTGCTGAAAAATAAACATAAAGACTACCACGTTTTTCTGTTGGTACCTGTTGGTTTTGTAATGTGTTTTGGTTTTTCTTGATGGGTTGATATCAGGAAAATGATTCTAATGGTTTAACAGTTGACCTGTGACTGGTTGCAGACGTGTTGGCCCAGACTCTAAAAGTGTTCTACAAATAACAAGTAGTCTCTAATGGTAACCATTAAGCCAATTCCCATTAGCAAGCGAAAACATTAGATTTTAATCCTAATGCTTCTAATGATCTTTTTCAGCAAAGCGAGACTCTATTTTTAGGTTAAATTAAATCTAAGCAGTAAAGCCGAGAGGTATGGCTAAGACTTTTATTTTCCCTGTAACTTAAAGCTAATCTGTAAAGCTAAGACTTTATTTTCAAGTTAACTTAAAGCTGATTGCTAAAGCTGAGAGGTATGGCTAAGACTTTATTTTAGGGGTAACTTAAAGCTAATCTGTAAAGCTAATAGATTCGGCTAAGACTTTATTTTCAAGGTAATCTGTAAAGCTAATAAATATGGAAAGACTGTGTTCTAGGTTATTTAAAACTAATCAGTAAAGCTAACAGGTATGGCTAAGCTTTAATTCTCCGTGAAACAAAGCTAAACATTAAAGCTGAGACTGCAACTGTAAGATCACTAAGGTAATAGAGGCTGAGACTAATTTCTAGTTAACTTAAAGCTAATCTGTATGGCTAATGTTTTGTTGTTCTAGTGCTAAGATAGTGGATCCTGACTGACAGGCGAGGCGGTTCAGTTCTGCTCCTCATAACCTCAGCCTGCTAATTTATGCTGGACACCTTTTTGTTTTGCAGCATGTTTCATTTCGATGATGTTTCATTTCGGTCGCTGTTACGTTTAGAAAGGAAAAGCGAGCTTAATTGTCTTTATCCCCTGTCCATCATCCTGAAACAGACGGCTCTAGCAAGTGAGGAACCGATGGAGGAGTGTGCAAGAAGAGAGGGATGGAAGGGAGAAAAACCTGCTTTGAAAGAGCTTATATCCAGTTTTGACTCTTTTTCATATTCAGCTGAATAATTTACCTGAGTGAGAGAGAGAGAGAGAGCGATAGAGAGCGAGAGAAGAGAGAGAGTGAATGGGAAGCAGAGAGGTAGAGTGAGAGGAAAGAGAGAGAGAGAGAAAGTGGATGTATAGGAAGCAGTGAGGTAGAGTAGAGAAAAGAGAGAGAGAGAGAAAGGAAAGGAGAAGGAGCGCGGGGGCGCCGTGGAAACGCGTTGAGCAGACAGATGAGCTTTATCTCGCTTTAGCATGTGTTAGCGCAGCTCTAGGCTGCCAGTCCGCCAGCATTGACTAGCTGTCAGCCTGCTTTTCCTCGCGGATTGGAAAAGACCACACAGCTTTCATTTCCCCACATCAGAGAGGAGAAGGAAAAAGCATCTGCACCTCGTGCTCCCTCCCTGCCCCCAAACCATCACTCCGCTCCTGTTTTTCACACTAACTTTCCAGTGAAAAAGTGAGCATTTACAAAACACAGCAGCAGCCAAAAGTTTGGTCACACCTGACTGGATGTTTGCATAAATTAGCAAGCTGAGGTTGTTGAGCTGAACTGAAAAAGTGAGGTTTTCAATCAGAAATCACTGACTTATCACAGAAAAACAGATGATGAAACATTAGCCATGCCCATTAGCTTAATAAATGTAGACTGCAGCATATTTATGTTCTCAATATTTTCTCAAAAAATTCACTGTATTACCTCAGAAAAACTGGAAATAAAGTCTTAGCCATGCTTATTAGCACATCAATTCCAATGTCTGTGTTCATCCTTATGTTAATTATGTTAATGTAAAGAAATCTTATTCCAACACACTCTTATACATGTATGTCTCATATGCAGCACATTTGGATCCATCTGACTGAATGTGTCTATAAATTAGTAGACTGAGGTTGTTGGAATGAACTGGACATTGTTAATCAGAATGCACTATATTAACAAAGAATAAAAAATACTTAGCCACTCCCATTAGTTTAGGAATATAGATTCCAACATGTTCTAGTGTATGCGTGCCTTTTATCCAGTATCAGTAAAAATGGACACCGCTGACTGAATGTATGCAATAATTAATAAGCTGAGGTTAGTGAACTGAAATAGACCGGTAGTTTTCATTACATAAATACACATGGTCTAAGAGACAATTTTCATGCATTTTTACCAATTAAAACATCAAATGTGTTGTTGAACATACAAATAATATTTTCCTGCACTGCATGATTAAAAATTCCTAAAATAAAAATGCAAAAAGAAGCATTATGAAAGCTTTTGGTTTGTTTTTTTGGTTCATTTAGGAATAGAACACAATCATCAACTTTCTGTGTTTTATTCTTATTTTGAGCTCGATTTCATGGCTTCAGAGTTATGGGACACTCTGTGCTTCCAGAGTAGGTTTAATTAATGCGCAGACGGTGTCTGCATGCGCTTTTTTGTGTCTAAACTGGGCCTGCTGGCCTGCACAATCCTATCCGGCCCACAAAAGTATTTTAATTTTAATTATTAATATTAGCTTGTTTCACAATGTCCTGCACTACAGTCCCCAGCATGCATTGCAATGTTATGTGTGCTTAGACTCTCCTACCCCAACAACAATCTATGGTACAGCGATTCTACACAATTCTACACAATTCTACACAGTTCCACACCAGTCACATCGCCAAACACAATAGCTGCATTTCAGCTGTAGTTCTACCAGTATAAACTGCTAATATTAGCTCAGCAGCTCAGAAATTGAGTCCAAGTCTTAATGAACGTGCAGGAAAGAAAGGATGGCAGGTGTCTAGTTCAAGCATATAAGTAGGTTTAAAAGACTGGCACCTGCGGACATTTAAATTTTGAATATTTCAAGTATTCATGTAATATTTCAAGGTCTACTACAAGTGCCCATATTTTACTGTTGAAGTTCTTGTGTATTTTGATCAAAAAATGATCTTATTTAAAAATGAAATAAAACATAGGTGTTCACTGGCCCATGGATTTGTTGAGATTTTTTAATATGGCCCTTTTAGTGGTTGAGTTTGACACCCCTGGTTTAGAGTTTTTACAGTGGTCTACCGTGCTGAAATCTGGAGGCAGTGGCTGTGTCCAAAACTAAAGGCGGCTGGCTTGATGCCTATGCTGTCTCGTAATCAGAGCCTTGGAAGGAATCATTAGGAGGGTTTCTACCACTGAACCAGTGTCTCTATTTCACTATATCAGTGCTGGTATTTTCTGCTATTTTTCGGTACTTACACAGAGGATTATGGGAAACATAGGCAGTGAAGGATACATCTATGCTGCCTTCAAAAAATGTTATACAAACATCATATTCGAATATGACTGAGTGCCTTCTTGCCTCACATAAAATGGTGATGAACAAGCTCCCTGATGTTTGAGACATTGTTTTGCGATAGTTTGGAGAAGATTTTGGTATAAAATCTCATTTTGATCCATTCATGTTGGGAGGGGTACATGCAGGGTCCTGTGAGCCAAAATAAACCCAAATAAAGCTTAGATTTTCAGATTTATTCATATTTCACCATCATTAACATTGCATATAAAACTGAAGAAGTCACACGTTTACTGGATTTCTGGTGGTTTTGGATGGGAAATAAAATGTTTTTAAATGCAATGCAGTCATAGTCCCGCTGGTTCCATTTCTACCAAACCACTCTGGTCACTTTGTTTACATCTAAACGACTGTATTTTGCAGGCATTTTGAAAAATCTGTGGAATTCCCCTTTCAGGTGTTGTGGTTTGTCTGCTCTGGTCTGTTTGACTGGCAGTAGACTCTGCTGAGAGTGGAGTCAGAGTTAAAGCTGGAAGAAGATGGATTAGCCGAGTTTAGCGCAGTCTGAGCTGCCCTGACACTTCATCTCAGTTTATAGAGACACCTGCAGCTCAGACACAACTCATTCTCCATTACTGCTGACCAGACCAGCTATCACTGAACAGGCACTGACCCAAGAACAAGCAGACACTTCATCACACCGTCCTTTAAAGGAACAGTTTGAGGAAAAATGAAATTTATACAGTTTTTGCGCCCTCATTCCAAATACTTATCCAAACATTCACAGTGCTTCATTGTAATGACTCAGATTTCTTTACAATGGTGTTAATAGGAACATACATATATTCCATCAACACTTGAAGAACAAAATGCATAGTGCAACAACTGAGTGACCTCCACAGCAGGCGGAAGTTGCATTTTATGGCTACTGTGAAAAGGAGTCTGTAAGCCAAAATCTAGTCTCAAAACGATCATAATAGTGTCTCAGTCATCAGACAGTATATTAATAACCATTTCATTTAACAGCTTTCTGTGATGGAGGTTTTAGAGGTGGATGTCTAGTTCCTATCACCACCACTGTGAACATTTCTGAGTTTTGATTCTCTTTCTCTGAAGGTATTCCTGGTAGTGACTACATCAACGCGAACTACATCGATGGCTACCGAAAGCAGAATGCATACATAGCGACACAGGGCTCTCTGCCAGAGACGTTTGGTGATTTCTGGAGGATGGTGTGGGAGCAGCGCAGCGCCAACATCGTCATGATGACCAAACTGGAGGAGCGCTCCAGGGTAAGCACGTATTTACTGAGCCTCAGGGTGAATATGATGCAAAAATTACGCTGCAAAAAGTGAGTAAACCAGCTGCCTTTAAAATGAAAATGGGATGAACATCAAATCATTACCTATAAAAAATAATCTATATTTTACATTTTTAAAAAACTGTTTGATGTTTAGTAAGATCTGAATTTACATATTTGGTGTTCGATAAACTCAAAAGTTTAAGCTGAAACACTCATTTCATTTTATAATTTTTTGTTTTACAATTTCTGACAAATTAAGCAATTTTTGTTTTTTTCAATTTATTGAAGAGAAACTAAGAATGAATCTCGAATAGCTCCGTACTCCCTATGTTGGGTTTAGATGGTATTATTTAGTCATATGAATCCCCAGTCAAATTACATGTTGATTTTATAAGTGAAAATAAGTTAACACATCCTCTATAGGAAACAAACTTAAATATGACATTTTTCTGCATATTTTAATGCCCAATTTCTATATATTTGCTGAGTTTAACACACTAGAAAAGCCTAGAATATAAAATGTGCCAAGAACTTGTGCGTAAGTGTATGTGGGCACCAAAACTTTTGCACACGACTGTATTTCACGAGTGCTTGAGGTGTTTCAGGTTATTTACTCAGAAGATTTTCATACTGAAAGTGCCCTTTAGCAGTCATTTTGTTTGGGCCAGTGATAAAAAGGGTGGGCCTTAAAATGCTGCGTGTTAGTGGTGCAATAATTCATGCGTTTTCTCAAAGCACCGCTTATAATTCCTTCTAATGCAGCAGCAATTGTAAAAGGGTAATACTGCATCTTTAATTATATGCATTGGTCAAAAATCGTTTTTAAAATGGGATGACTCGATCGATTGTGGTTTTTTAACAAAACAGACCTGGCAAAAAAATATGTATGATATGACTTGAACAGTTCAAAAGCTAATTCTGGACGCAAATCACAGAGGAAGCACAACGCGACAGATTTACAAAGCACCAACCGACAGCTCTGTGTTCTTGTTTTCATTTAATTTTATTAGACTTTGAAAAGCCAACACATATATAAGGGCTCTGTGGTGCTTTTAGGTAATAATCATATAACCCTGAGACACAGAATGTAGACAAGCGTTATAGAGACACCCATACTGATATCCTTGCTGTAAATCTTTTAACTTTGTGTCGTCCAATCATTTTTCCTTTTTTTTTTTTCATTTTGTCCTCTTCTTTGTTTGTGTCGTGTTGCATTTGGTCTTCAGATGCCTTCATATTTCTTCTCCAAGGCAAGACCCACAGCATCGTGTTTCCACAAGCCGACATCATTTGGCTTCACTGACACAGTTTTTCATTTATTTTCACCTTTTTTGGGCCAGTGCTGTTTTGTTTTAGCATGAGCTAGCAGCTTGAGTTGCTTAGCTTTATGCTAGTTGGTTTCAGCAGGATATGCACTCAGCTCTCGAGCTTTGCAAAGAAGCTAAAATGTAATGTTATAAGCACAGATTCTTTTTCATACTCATCTCCTTAAACCTAGCAATACTATAACAAATATAGTTTACAGTTAAAAGAAATAGTGAACATAAAGAATATAGTTTAGAAAATGTAACAAACCCCCCCGACTTAAAATGTAGTTAATCTGCCAGGATATATTGTCTCCAGTGGAGCTACGAGGCTGATGTAGCTGATAAGTAATGAAAGCCCTGCTGCGGCATATGTTGTGTTTTGGATGCTAGTGTGCTGGACAACAGCAATAAACGTTAATATCCTGGTCTCCACCAAAACCAGCATATGTTGTGCTTTGAATGTTGATATGCTGGTCAGACAGTGTGACCATGCTGGCTGACCAGCTAAACCAGCATAAACCAGTTTAGACTAGCTTAGATCATCAAGGAATGCCGTGTTTTTCAGCAGGGAGCTTATGTGCACCAAATAGCATAGTGCTAACTGTGTGGTTAGGTAATCTCTAATAGACTTGCTTATGTGGTTTCCAACACTGCGCAACATACTGTTGTTATGCTAGCATAGAAAAGTTAGAAATACCATAGAAATGCTAGCATAGCTAGAAGCAGTAGCAGCTAGCTTGATTTTTGTCTATTATTCAGAAGCAAAATTTGGACACCAAACATGTCCTGTCTGATTAGGTTCGTTTCGGATATGAATGAAATTTTGTAAATCATATTTTTTTTCCACAAAACTGTTCCTTTAATCAAGTAAACACTGCAGCGTACATTGCAGTCCTCCAGTTAGTGCTGAATACCGTCAGTGTTGGAAAGCTCAAGAAGTTCATTCCAGCAGTTTGTTTAAAAGGTTGTAAACTGACCTCGTTTTTTTCTGCCAAGCGCGTTTTTTTTACGAGCAGCTGCATTTACGATGAGGAATGAGGAAGAATCCACTCACGCTAATAAATGTGCTATTAGCTTCCTCTCTTATTAACACCTATCATTTTTGTTTTCCATTGAATTAAATGCGTGCTGCTTCATGTTCCTAACCCACACACCCCGACAGGAATGTGAACGCTGGGGGCTTTTTTTTCTTTTCGTTTTATTACCACACTCTTTTATTTAATGCAAAACATGTGCTCGCTAGTCCATGAAGAAGCTAGCGTCCGCTGCTAGCGTCTCTTACTTTCTCCTCTTGGCACGACGGCGGCAGTACTGTAATGGAACAATGTTTTATTAGGCACTCGCTGGGTAACAAAAAGTGTATAATCATAATAAAGCCTGAGCCGTAATGTGATTGGAAAAAAGTGCAGTTAAGTTTGTAATTATAGCATCTGTCAGGCTAATAAATAGCGGCGTAGCCGGAGCTGGAATTCCTCGGCTGGTTTAAACTTCCCACCCCCCTCTTCTGCTGAGAAATAAGGAGTCAGCAGAAAGAGGAAGGGATGGACGGCGGGTAGCTCTGTCCTTTTGTTCCACTTTTCCTTTCAGAACATCATTCTCAGACTTGTAAGGAAGGCAAACTTCAAATCAGCCAACGTTGCTGTTCCCCAGTAGAAAGCACCTGACTTTAAGCTGTTTTAATGCTGTTTAAACCTGTAAGACCCTTTCAAGTCTGACTGTTCTTTATAAATGTATTTGTATTTTACGACAACAAATGCATTACTATTAATAATCCTATTTTTGTCCATATATAACTATTACTATTTAAATATAAGGGCATATATATCTGTTGTAACAATTGTGTAGTTAGTTTTAACTACGTAATAGTTACTGAACTAACTAAGGAACAAAGTCATGCTTTTAAACAGGCCCTAGTAAACAACAGTCTAATTATCATAATAGTCTGTTAATAACTGTTAATAAGTCTATGATTGTTACCGTGGTACCATTTGACTTACTAACCATTTGCTTAGTGACCTTTGAGAAATCACTAATTGTTTTGAATTGCAGAAAAGCTGATCTTTAATTGTATTTTTTTAATAATGGTTTAGTTGTTTGATACATTCATAACTTATAAATTATTAAAAAAAATATTGAAATATTAGGCCTTTACCTAACTGTTCATAATCAATATAATTACATAGTTATTGACTACATCCTGTGTTAAAATGAGTAGTTATTTACTTTGTGATGCATGAACTTTTTTTATTGCTTAATCGTCATTAATGGTTAGTATATACTTTTAAGCAATAATAGTTATTAATTGGATCCCTATCAGCGCTCCAAACATAAGGATAGCTTAAGCAGCCACTGGCTCCAAAAAGAAAAAAATCAGGCACAACCTCAGGTGAGCTCTGTGATTCAAGTATCTCTGCCTTCCACTGTGCCTGATTCTTATCATGCATATTATCACATGTCTTCGAAACATCCAGTCCATTTTTTTCATTAACAAGATTTGGCAGGTTAATTTTGGTGAAGAGTAGCTCTTCACATGTTACACATCATGTCCTGAACTGAATTTTAAGCTCTTTGAATTCTTTCGTGGCTTTTTTTTTCGCATACACAAGACACTTTGCGGGCTGAGGGAGTTTCCTTAAGAGCACTCTTTCCGATAATGAAATCTCATGCATTTTTATGTGTTTATGTTGTTTTCAGTCTCTTTTTAAAAGTGAAATTATGCTAAGAAATTAATTTTTTAAGCTAAAACTCTTTTTGCTTTTGAACAGAATTTGCTATATAGTCTGCTTTGTGTAATTATACCTGAGCCACGCAAATTCCTGAAGTGGAGAAGTTCTGAAATGTCTTTTTTGTGTTTGTTGCTTCACCATTTTCTACAA
>JAILXH010195120.1:3719-19476 GCA_023558415.1 Piaractus mesopotamicus | reverse complement strand
GAGAGAGAGAGAGAGAGAGAGAGAGAGAGAGAGAGAGAGAAAGAGAGAGAGTAATTGCAATGACCCTGGTGAAAACAGGAGAGTAAAGGAGCCCATGTTGAGGAGGCAGAGAAAGGGAGGGAGAGTGGAATATTCCAGAGAAAGGAGAAGAGCAAGTGAACAGTGCAACCAAGAGGGAATGAAGAGAAGGAGACAGAGAGAGTGAAGAAGGGCAGAGAAAAAGAAAATAACTGCATTATAGAAGTTCAATATATAATAGACAAAATGTAAAATCAAATACGATATATTACAAGATATACAGTGAGGGCAAACAAGTATTCAGATACGTTTGCTTTTGTTATGTAATATACTTCCAGTGTGTTAATACACTTCCAATGCACTTTACATATACATACATAATGTCTTTTGATTTTTTACTTAAAAATGAACATGTTAAAGGTCTTTGCTAGGGATCTGTAGCTTTTACCACTCAAATGTTGCTTAATAATGATAATCTTGGACATGATTGTTTCATGAAATCTTCCCCACCAATGGCAACATCTTTTATAAAGACACCAGGTGCAAATTGAAAATTTTATTTTTGCAACATTTATATGTAAGACATGATTTAACTTTATATCTTTGTACAGATGCTGCATTTAAATGAAGCATCTTGATACTTTCCCTATCAATTTTTTTTTTAAACATATGCTTTTAACATATGTAAATGCATACTTCTTTGTTTATTTTTTACAACTACAAAGTCAAAAGACATTCTGTATGTAAACTGGAAGTGAATATATGCACTGGAAGTATAATGAATTACAAAAAAAAAAACATATCGGGATACTTGTTTCCCCTCCCGTCATTTGACAACATCTGTTAAATAAGTATTTTGGGTATCAATATGTTAACAATGATTCATTTAATTCAGTAAAGTATTTTGTCCCTGAGGCATAACCACATAAAATAAAGTGTATCTTACTTGCAGGAAAAACCTGAAAAAGATGCCAGTAAAGGTTCTTTGAGCAATGCCGTAGAAGAACCACTTTCAGTTTCTTGAAGAAATATGGGCCTTATTCACCAATATAGCTTTTTCTTAAATTTGTTCTTAAGAAGGTCCTGAGAAAAAGTCTACATGTGATTCATGACATGGTCTTTAATCATGGAATTGTTCGCAACTCTGTGCTCTTGAGTGTGTGTAAATTCTGTTCTTACCTAAGAACAAATCCCAGATAAGAAAACACTGGCATATGTCAGAATCTTTGTGAAATCTGCGCAAGTGGGTTTTAAGAAGAAATGGTTGGTGAATGAGGCTCTATGTTTCTAAAAGAGATTTGCAAGCAGAAAAGATCCTCTTCATAAATTAAAGGTCCTATACCAATTTAATGATTCTTACTAGAATCTTTACATTATGTGGAGCTTCTTTAAACTTTAAAAAAGTTCTTCACATTCACACAGCTCATTTACAAAAATGGTTCTCTAAAGAACAATCCATTGAAAGTTTTTTAGGAAGCAAATGTGGTTCTTCTACGGCATTGTATAAAAACTTTGAGTGTAAATTAGTGGAAAAGCTTAATGAATGCAGGAGCTTCCAGGCAAATGCACTGCATGCTCTGTGGCATGTATAAAAATTGCTGAGTAGGGCCAGTTGACCTCGATTTTGGATCAAGGTGGCAAGATGAAAAGATCAAAGTGACTTGTAAAGGAGGTTCATTATCAGGGCATGGATAATAAGCACTTTAGTCACTAAGACAGCTCAGCTGACTAGTGTTTCAAAAGGAAAAGTGGCTAAAGTGGCAACTGCGTTCAGACCTATGGAAAATACATGAGTAAATATGGTTGTAAATTATGACTGAAAGTACACGTTCAGTGATATTTGTGCATTTCTGCAATATGTGAGAAAAACAGAAGAACAACTGTTCCCCAGGTGACTGAGAATGTCTATGCAGGATGTCATCAGACTAGGTCAGCAAGAACAGTCTCTCAACAACTTCAGAGAGAAGGATGTTATAGTAGTTGTGGTGCATAGGCCCCTTATTACAAATGCACATTTGAGAGTTCAGTGGTGCAAAAACCACTGCCACTGGTCTGCAGAGATATTTAAAAAAGTGATATGGTTAGATGAATCATTCTTCACCATATTCTCCCCAAGTGGGCGAGTGCATGTGTGACAAACACCAAGTGCGTGGTGCCTGAATGCTTGATCCCTACAGTGAGGGGGACTGATGGCTCTATTATGCTGTTGGGGAGCATTCTGCTGACATAGTTTAGGTCCATGTGTGCTTTTAGAGGGAAGATTCACTGCACATCAGTACAAAGTTATTTTAACTGATCACTTTTATCTAATAATGAAACATTTCTATCCTGATGGGGTGGTCTTTTCCAAGCCTGCACAGTCACCAGATCTCAACCCAATTGAACACCTAAGGGAGACTTTTGGACTGATGTGTTTACAGGGCTCTCCACCACCATCATCAAAACACCAAATGAGGTAATATCTTTTGGAGTAATGTCATTCCAGCCCTCCATAACCTCCAACTAAACCTTTATAAATATCTATGTAGGTCTGCATTAGTTGCTATTAAGGGCTAGACATTATGAAGGTGTCATGTAGCATTTATAACACAGCAGTACAGTAAATAGTTGCCCAATTAGTTAATATTAAACATGGAAACTTCACTGAATAGAAAGCTGCTAAACAGCACAGAACTACAGCAATGCCTAGTCATACTTTTTGGTACATTTGGTACTTCATATAAATATGTACTTACAGGTAGCAAATTAATGGACAAATAAACAAAAAGTGTCTTAGTAAGGTGTTTGGCCGCCACGAGTTGCCATAACAGATTCCTTAGCATAGATTCTAGAAGTCTTTGGAACTGTACTGGAGGGCTAGAATACCATTCTTCCAAAAGATATTCACTCACATCATGGAACTGGTGTTTTGATGATGGTGAATGCTTTCTAATACATTGCTCCAAAATCTCTCATGTGTTCCCAGTAATAGATCATGTGACTGATGTACCTGCAGTTACATCAATGAGTATTTGGCCTCTTTGCAATTGGGTGGTTTGCCCCACATTGCCTTGAAAACTCATGCAAAAGCAAACCATATATGTTAAAACTTACTACCATGCAAACCTGAAATGCAAGCATTAAAATAAGAAAACAAGTACTCTAGGTATCCCCACGCTAGCAAAACACTAGCTTTTACCAGCACGTCCACAGTTTACACAGTTTCACTTCATCATTTTCAACTTCACTGTCCCTCACACTGAAAAGTCCATGGCATTACAGTTTCATAGCATCTTAATGACTGTGTTATTTTTGGTCCATGTCTTACTATTTCGCTTTTATACATCAATCAGTATGTTAGTTATTTGTTATACCTACCAGAATTGCACACATTGCACTGTGTTTGTTGATGTGAAGTGACAAGCTAATGATAAGTTTCTCAGGGGCTGCACAGCTGTCGTAAGCTTAAGGAAAAGTGAAAAATCAATTATCCCCTTATCTTAAATGTAGTCAATTAGCCAAGACACGGTGGGTGTTCAGGCTTTGCTTTTTTAGTTTGGTGCATTGGAGCTATGAGGCTTACGTAGCTAACAAATCATGGAAGCTAATGCTCTGCTCTTGGGCATCCTGAAAACTGCATGACAAAATCATCACACTCTTTCTTGCTTTTGTGGTTTCTGACACTGTGTGACATACTGCTATACATAAATATGCGGTATTTTGTGTTGTCAAGTTACAGTAGTTAGGGGTGTGGGGTGGTCCAAACTTTGGCGCTGCTTTTATGTATTACTGATTTATCCTGCAGTAGAACACAGCTCTTAAACACTGTAATGGTAAACACTCACACAGACTCCTATACAGTGTTGTATTGATTTCTGGAAAGGGGGGTATACTGTGCCTAGGGGTGCCCCCTTGCCACCATGTGTGCCTTGTTCCACACTCTGAACACCATTTATTTCTGCATATCAAAGTATATAAACTTATATACTTTAGATACTTTATATTATAAGTCAGTATAAAGCCAGTTTACACACAGCCATATGCAAAAGTTTGGGCACCCCTGGATAAATTATATTTTGTTGATTTTTTTTAGTAAAAAAATACATATACACATCCTCTGTAGTGAACACACATCTGAACATTTTAATGTACAATTGCTGTTTATTTGCTGTGTTTTAATATGTTGATGGCAAACATATTGTGGTATGTTTAAAATTTGCAGGAGAACAAAAAACATTCTCAACTTATAATGGAAGTTAATCTTTTTGATTTGGGATAATTTCTACCAGTTTGTTCATTTTGAATTGTGCAATGTAAATGACAGCTGGTGTTTCCAAATTATGTAATTTATGTAACAAAAAAGCAACAAAAATGGAGATACAAGGTTTTGCCCCAACCGTGTCTATACATAAAATAAACATATGACAACCTGACATTGTATAGAAACGTGTGTGTGTGTGTGTGTGTCTAGTATGTACAGCTGAGGTGTATGTAAATAACCCTGCTGATTGGCTGCTGCACTGATGTCTGGTCAGCTGGCTGGAAGCTTGGCCCATACTGAGACTTCTATTCAATAGACACGTGGCCACTATAGCCTGCTTTATCTTACTGAGAGTGTGAGGGGCAGTCACTATGAGGGGGGTCTGACAGTGTATGTGTGTGTGTGTGATGGGGGTTGGATTAAACAGCTGTGGTCTAGATGGATAGAGGGAGGGACTAGACTCAGCTTGGCAGATGGATCAGGCGTCCGGCCTTTCTTTCTGCCTAACCCCCCCTTGCTGTCTCTCCTTTCTTTTAATTTTCTATTGCGCTTTCCCCCTCTGTCAGACTGTTAGAATACAACTCTCTTATCTTATGAATGCTGGTTTTTAGACACCAGCTTGCAGAAACAGTTGTATTTTTTGCCATTTTGTGGGTTTATTTTGGCTATGTAAGCCATCAACTGGTCTTAGAACTATAGCACTAAACAAGAATGGCTTTAGATTAGATTTCTGGCTTTTGTCAGGCTCTGGTGTAGTCTAGTCTTTAGTATTGGGCAAACTGTGACCAGCTAATAGAAAGGCTATCCTAACTAGCATATGGCAACATAATTAAAATGCTCAGTTATAAAAGGCTTAAATGCTTAATTGCCAAATTAAAACACTAGTTAAAACTATGCATTCATAAAAATAAAGATAAAATTGGTGTACATTATACCTATTAAACGTCTAAAAAATTATTATGTAAGTATTAAGTTATTAAGCACTATATATGCATATATCATCACTTACATCTCCAAAATGATAACTGTTCTGAAAAAGGAAGAACATTTTTTAACTTCATGGAAGTTGATGTAACAAGGTCTTTTTCCAAGTACTTTTGGAGTATTTCTGTTGGTCCATTCATCATGAAATTGTTGCACAATGTAAAGGACAATAATTGAATTTAATTTTCTGCAGTGGTGTAGTATTGTAATTTGAGTAGCTATTAGCAAAACTAGCCAAGCTAGCATATAGCAACATTACTAAAATGCTTAGATTACCAGCCAGTTTGATGGGGAGTGAAAAGAAGTTTTATTTATTTGGCTGTTCAGGATGAGTTTCAGTGTTAATTCAATCATTTTCTTTCTTTTATCTAAGTTTCACACATAGTGGTGGAAACAGCTAACTATGTAAAACTGACCTGTTTTCAACTGGGTTTTCTACTGGATAAACATCATATAACTGAGTGTCATGTAAACTACACCTTTGGTCTGCTGGTGATGATCATGGATGGAATCCCATCAGATTTAAGCCCTGGCTGAAAGAAGCCCACCTGTTGCATGATGTGACCTGTCTTGTGGTGTGACCTGTTCCATGGTGTGACCTTTTTATGTGGTATGATCTTTTCTGGCACAGGAAAGGAACGCTTGCTCCATGTCTTTCCTCAGCTGGGACATCCAGCGATGGACCACGAGAGCAAGTTGCTGGGAAACGAGGTGTACACAGCCAAACAACTCACTTCTGCCAGACAGCTCTTGGAGTGAATCATCTAGTATTGGTGTCTGTGTTTCGAACACCCCCACCCGCCCGACACACACTGCTAGCACTCTGACTGCATATGGTTCTGAGAGGGGCCTGCGTTATTCAGTTAGTCGGACTTGTGCCTCAGCTCTAGCCAGAGGCTGTAGCAGCACAATGGATGGTCTGTGCTAGGACTGAATGTTGTAAGGGGCTGAGTAGGTCCTTCTCTCTCTGCATTTTCTCTATTTCTAACAGTCAATGGACTCTCCACAGGTCCCTATGGGCCTTCAAAGTGGAACCCGTTGGCTAACATGGACTCACAAAACAGAGCATTCTGTTTTCCTTGCAAGCGACCTTGCCCAGTGTCACAGGGCAACTGCTCAACTCGACAGAGTGAGGAACTTTTGAAATACTACCACATCTGGCATTGGATGAATGCTGCTCGCCCTTGGCCAATCATATCAAGTCTAAAGCCCCAGTTCACAGTGAAAGTGTTGAAGCATTTTTAGTCGCTTGTCTAGCAGAAAAGATATGGATCCATTTTAATCTATGTTTCTGTCTACACCAACTTCAACAAATGAGCATCTTACGTCTGTAATAATGTGACATAAAAATGCTTTTTTTTTTTCACTTGTGCACAAGTACAGCACAAAATCCATAGAGATCCATTCAAATCACACTCTTGCTTCTTTTACCTAGTAGTGGTGTAATGATATACTTAGCCCATAGTTTGATTCATCACCACTCGATATTCAAACAATATTTTGAACCAAATTTGAGTGAAGAAAAATGTTTGCTATTTCATACACAAAAGAAAGCTGATCTTGTTATCTAAACTATGTGAATCATAATAAGTTGACCTTTTTATGAACATTCGTAAAACCCTGATGGTGATTTTGTTGCAATAAACAGTGCCTTCACGTTATACAGCTAATGTAAAACTGCTTAATTAGCAAGTCTCTGCTAGTCCAGCCTGAAGCTATTGCGGAACAGAACTTGAAAGCAGTGTGAAGTCAAGGTAACAGTGGTGTAACAATACATTGTGACAGTGTGATATCACGATGCAAAATTGGGGCTGTGACTGAAATGGAACCTACTCTCTCTCTAGTATTATGCTATATACTATGGAGTTTATTTAGTTTATTATTTCGTGAATTCACCAGCCACATAAACAAATCCACATCAGTTGCTTGAGCAAGGCTGAAGATGGTTTCAGTAGGGCCACAACATTTTGAAGAGTGCACAGGATGAGGACTATGCAAAAGGAAAGAAAAAAAAAAAAACAGACAAGGATACAGATTTAATTCATGATTTTAAAAAACATACAACTGTTACTATTCAGTGTTTTTTGCAATATGATGAGCAACAGGCAGCAAATGCATTAGGGTCTTTGATTTTAGCTGTACATAGCTAAGGGACACCTTTAATGTTCCTCTGTCCTTTGCTTATTAACAAGAGACTCGCAATGCACTCTGCCATACATTCAGCTGTTGTAGTGATCTTTGGTGTTCACAAGAAATTGGGAGATTGTAGAGACCTCAGAATTACTCTAGATTTTGGACAATAAAAAAATGTCTGGCATATGTAATAGTGCCCTGCAACATAATAGGGATCCATTTTCTTCATAACCTGTGCATCGTGGAGAATGGACATTCTACTAAACATGCCATCTAATGCAATAGCATTGTTTGAACACCAAAGTTTACAAATGATCAGTATCAATCAACAACTCACTCCAGCACCACTCCTGCTTCCCAAATCTAGTGTAATTAGTAAGATGTGCAATTGTGTATGAAATAGCAAACCTTTTTCTTCGCTCAAATTACGTTCAAAATATTGTTTGACTACTGAATGGTGATGAATCAAACTATGGGCTAAGTATATCATTCCAACCACTACTAGGTAACTTCATTAGCTGATGAAGAGTCCCCATTCGGCAGCATTGCAAGAACATATAAAAGCCGGCCAATGCTCAGATTCAGATGTGCTCTAACAGCAGGCTTGCTTGTGTTTTCACAAAGTCACACATGGACTCCATCTTTAATACTGCCTTTTAAGCTATATGCAAGTATTATCACTTTGATGACAGATATGGTCTACTTCAGATGGACTCAATCAGCCTATGATATAAATGTATCTCTATCATCAGCAGGGCAGCAAGAGTGGACCCAGAAACTTTGCCTTTCCCCTCATACTCAAACTACACCTTTAGCCCCATATGACTCAGCAGTTACCATGAATTGCAAAGATTGCAGAGGTTTTGGCCTTGAGAAACCCTGATTTAAAACTTCCTACAACTTTAATGTCATTATGAAAAAGCGATTTGTTCTGTCCAGCAACAACTTCGGCTTAACTGAGGAAATATTTCTAGTTCCAAACAGCAGAGATTTAAAGAGTTTCAAAAATGTTTAACAAACAGGTTAAAAATCTGTTTGATTAAAAGTCTTCCAGTGCAGCTGAACTTTAAGATGTTAGCATATTTGGGGTGTGATGACTTCAGCATGGATTAAATTCCAGCATACTGAGTTCAGACTCAGTATCATTTCACCTCAAGACCCCTCATGGTTTTTCACTAGAAAATGATATGCTTGCACTTGACATGTACTACCTTTCTGCAAGAATAGAAAGTTCCAGCTTGGCTATCCACCATTTCAAGTAGAAAATGGCACCTGTCCCACTAATTTTGTCTCTAATTTTGGTCTAGTCTTCATCTAAGGCATGATTCTATTGCATAAAATAACCAAATGCAGCATCCACAACTCCTTTTTACAGTAACTTTATTGTAATTTTAAAGCAAAAAATCACAGTAACTATTGTTAACACACTATATGTTTCCTGTAATACTTCTGTTTTTACAGCTAAAGAGTATAAAAGTTTAGAAAGAAACAAACCATAGTAAACTGAACATATAATCAGAATTTCTACAACACAACAGAATTGAAAGGTCATTTCATTTGCCTAAGTGATGTTTACTCACTGGTAAGAACTACTACAACACAACTGCTTGACTTAGATCCTGGCCCAATACCCAGTGACTTTTGGGGGTTATGCTTTAGTGCAAGGGTGCCAAATCCAGGTCTTGGAGATCTACTACCAGGAAGAGTTTAGCTCCAACCTCAATTTAACACACCTGGTCCAAGCAATGAGAGCCTTAAGGGGCATCTGAATACTGGAGCCAGATATGTTGGACTTGAACTCCTTAGGGTGGAAGATGTCCAGGCCCAGGATTAGACATTTAGATTTGCACGCAGTCTACTGATTCTTATATACTGACGATTAAAGCCATACTAATCTACTTCATAGTTGTCTTACCTTTTTAGTATGTCTAATGAATTAAACTCTACATACACCGAAAATCTTAATGAGCAAATTTTACAGAAATTTACTGTAAATTACAGTAAACTGTCAAGAACAGACATCAGCTCCCAAAATACAGTAACAGTACAATTTATAGCAAAATACTGTAACAATACAATTTAAGAAAACAATAGGTTATTGCTATTTTTGCTTATTTTTACAGTGTATTACATATTATGATCTCCTACCAATATAGACCTATTATAATTATTATTATTATATTTTTCTTGTCGTGTGTGCTCTTTAAAGAAGATGGATAAATCAACAGTCTGTCAGACATTGCCTATTATCGTTTATTTATTTTAATTTTATCAATTACGTTTGCTCAAATTTAAGCCTGCACATTACAAGTAATCTATAAGACTAAAGAAGGCAACACAGGATTGCCTGCAATCAACAATGCTGCATTTCATCTGTTGGACTTCACATTTACCATACTGTTTAAATACTGAAATATTTTTTTTTAAATAGTAATAAAAATAAAACAAATAAATAAAAAATGATCAAATTACAAAGTGTGTGAGTGTATATCCAATTCAGTCTGGTTTCTGTCTCCATCTTCACCTTTGTCTTGTCGAGGAAGCCTGGACTGACTATTAGCTAGAAGCCTGGAGGATGGGCATGCTGAAGGCCTGTGAGGAAAGCTATTGATTTGACCAGGAGGTCAGGAGGGCTGACAGCTGCAGGGGAATTGGAGGGGGAGGCAAATCATCCCCACTGAAGGAGGAGGGGTAGCCTCAGGGAGATTCAGGTGAGCTTACCTTCGTGAAGCCAATGAATGGCCTTCTGGATATTTGCAAGCATACGTAAGTGGGACAGAGCACTATAGAGATGCTATAATGACTCCATAAATGTGTAGATCAAAAACAGATCTCTAAGTAGTCTAAGCAAGTGGTTTTGACTGGGCATTAAAAAATGTTACATGTTTACCTGAACATGGCATGTTGTTTAACATTCACTTGTTGCTAATTTGTTCAGTAGCAGGTTGTTTCATTTATAATGACATCAATAATGTAGAACCCAACATATAGTTGCTATTGTATGAAAGCTATGCATCTCTGAACTGGTAACTGGTAAAAATGTTATTGGCCTATTACCTGTTTAATTGTAATTTTAAGTTTAAGTGTAATTGCTTGTAAACATTTCTGTTGATTGATTCATGAAATGTTCACCTGATTCATGAAACTGTCACTATACCATCAAGAGAATGTCTTTAGTAAATTTAGTTAAGGAACATAATTGTACCTTATTCTGTTTTAGCTGTGTTGCACTGATTCCTTACATCCTGTCTTGACTCCGGGATTTTTATTTTATTTTTTAAAAAGTTACAAAAAGTTACAAATATGCCCTTTTCCCCTGGGAAAGTGAATGTAGTGTTCCTTCAAGACTCTTTTAAGATAAACAGTTTGACCCTAAAGACCATGTTAAACCTTTAAGGAAAAATTCACATGGTTTGTACCGTGGGGGAGTAAAATATACCTAAAAATATTTTCTTTTTTTTAATGTCAACGCAGTGTAAAGGCCAGTTGATGCTTTCAGATGGTGTAAATAAATAAGTACATACCAAAAAAAATGAAGTTGGTAGGTTTTCTTGTGACAAAGATGCTGTTGACTACGTTCTCAGAACCTGGCAACCCAAACTGAAAGGTTGCCAGAGTGCACAAGCCCCATGTGGTGAAACGTTAAGTGAGAAATGCTTTGAGGATCCTTCTTCAACCTTTAGCCAAGCCCCCTTCTTCTCATTATTGGAGTATCCATCCAGGGGAGCAGGGAGGGAGGATGACGTCATGCATGTCTTCAGTGATTGCTGCCGGCGTCGTTGCGTGTGTGCCTGGCTGTGAATTCGGCTGCCACGGCTAACGGAACCATTTCCGTGATTAACGGTCTCACCGACCCCATCAAACACCCGGCCGCGCCACTTCCTGCCCCATGTTCCTCCCTCTCTCCGATATTCTCTCTCTCTCCCCCTCTTAGAGTGTGTCTCAGCTGGCTGGCGTGTCATTTTAGATAGCCTGTGTGTGTATGTGTGTGTGAAAGAGATTTGTATGTAAGGGAGTGAGTGGATGTGTACAGAAAATGAGTGTATTTGTCAGAAAGCATGATGGATCGTGTGTGTGTGTGTGTGTGTGCATGCATGCATACTGTGTCTGATTGGTGTTCAAGGAAGGTGCTATTCATTCTCTTGTGGTCTGTATGGAGAATGCTTATGTCTCCATGGTCTATGCGAAGGTGTCCTTGCCGTAGGCTGGAAGGTACAATGGACTGCTTACCTTTAGCAATCAACATGCTCCTGAACACACTGAAGCACTCCTACATGCCTGTGTATCCTTCTGGAGCTTGAAAGGGCCTAGCTTCAGGAAAACTCTGTCCGTCCATTTTTACCTTCACAAATGCCCAAAAAGCTCTTGAGAATAAAACACTATTAATGTTTGTGTGGGTGGCTTGCTGGTTATTTTCTGAGGCATAATGCACTTGTGGGAATGTGCTTCTGTACCTTGTATTCTGTTCAATCTTCATTAATTTTTGAATAAATGTGGTGAACTTACATGTGACATCCTGCTGAAATGGTGGGCCATGGCAATAAAAAAAATAAATAAATATTATAAAAAGTATGAACTTAAAAGCTGTTCCACCTTATGCCATGAACTATTGGCTAAATCTATAGCATTACCAAAGTGATGTAAAAAGCAACAAGATTTAAGAAGTTTACATTTTCTACACAGTTTGAAGACTTACAGGTCTATTATTTTATATATTAACCAATTTTCAAAAAACACACACATTTTAAACAGTCCCTCACCTGCTACACATAGTAATGTTTTGCAGCTGATCTGTTATTGTGCAAAAAGTAGCCTGAGGGCTTTCTAGGCCTTCTGAAAAGGCCTAATGATTTCTGGCAGATTAAAAGTATATTTCTACACTTTATTTAAAGACCCCCACACTCACAAATGCTTTTAAATGGTTAGCTTCTCTGTGATGGCTTACTATGGTTATATAGGCTGATATTTGTATCAAATGTGTTACTACAGCAGAGAATTTACATTTTTCCATCGGAAACACAGCAGGCTTTCTCAGTTCATTAGAAATAAAAGCGATTTGTGAGGTGCAAAGTAGCAGCTTACTTTTGTACGTCACGAATGAGCTTGAACCTATCATGGTCCAACATACTGAAATATACTAATGAGCCACGAGATGCAGCATGAGGCCAGTGCCTGAGCCCCAAGTGCTGACAAGAATACATACTTGGGACCAGAGTGGAATGATCCCGCGGTGCCAATTCCAAAGCAGCGTCAGCTGGCTCTCGTTATGAGCACCTGAACCAAGAGGGAGAGCGAACTTGTTGCTCCTTCTTCAGTTGCCTCAGCTCTCACGGCCCACAGCAACACCACTGTGGGTAAACGGCATGGTTCTGCAGCCGCACCACTAGATGCTAGCTTAGCGAGAATACTTAAATACCTTTACGCAAAAACAACCCAAGTTTAGTCTGGCTCATTGAAACCTTTCTGGCACAAGAATACAGAATAAAGAGAATAAAGTATCAAATCTGAGTGGGTAAAGCTGTTTTTAGCTTAAGCTACTTCTAATTCTTATCCTTGTTAGCATCAGAGGTTAACATTAGCTTAGTGAAAAGTCTAAACAACAAACAATTAATGCCTAATCTGCCTAATCTGTTCAAACTTAATGACAGTGTTCAGGGTAGTTGCAGGGACGTGGTTCAAAAATGGGCCAGCAAGGGGGCGTTTACAATTTGCATAAATGTGCATATTGATAGATCTTTGCGTTCATAATGTGTTTCAGGATGCACCTGTTGCATTTTGAATAGCTTCTTGGGCATAATAATAAGACCTCAAAGTATTTAACAATTTATTATTCAACATAGATGATTTTTTGTTTTAATTCATGTCTTTAGGAGTACTTTAATAAAATCATCAAGCTTCTTTAAACTCTGCAGGTGTTGTAGTAATCCTCTTATTTCGTTGTTAAGTCCTCGTTGGAAACAAAAAGGTTAAAATTTTTCAATCTCGACCTGCTCAATGGAAAAAATTGTTTTCTATGTGGTATCTGAGTAAATACAGCCAAGCGAGCTTTCCCACTAGTTTTGCCTTCAGGAGCTGGACTGATGGTCATAGATGTTAGATTACCAACCAATCATAGTTTGATTTCGATGAGTGGGACAAAGTTTATGAGAAAAAATCACTCCAGGCCTCCAGGAAGTCTTAGACAGATCACTGACTACCCTAGCCTAACTAGCTTTCAATCAGTTGTTATGAATCAAAAACAGAAATGGCAGCTCTATGCCAGGGCTGAAGGAGTCACTGTAAAACATTCAAGGTAAAATATATGTTTATATCTGTTATAAACTTTCAAAAACCTATGGAATGTTTTTCCATGCTTCAAATATCTGTGTGTCATCTAAAAAGGCCAAAACATGTTCATATTTTTCAGCATCATAAAGCTGTTTTTCTCATTTTTGACATTAATGGCCAAGTTATTTTTTAATTTGTGATATTTTGATATATATGGCCAAGTACAAAACACCATGAACAACTAATTTATAGTTACATACATGATATAGATTAACATAGATTATTTGTAAAAAAAATATATATATATACAATGACAATACTAACTCACTCAGTGCTTGTATTATTATTACTTGTAAAAGCAAGTATAAATGTACTTTAACTGAAGTAAAATTATTATTTTAGTAGAAATAATATTTGCTAAGAGTATTTCCACTATCACTCAAGTAGAGATGTTTTTGTACTTTGTCTGCCACTGCAAACAATGATTTGGATCATTAAACACCAGTTCTGTTCCAATACACCTTTACTGAAAAGGGTCAAAATATTAAACATAAAGAGGCTGGATAGCCTAGAATAAACCTTTTAGGTTTCCAAATAATCCAAATAACAGCTAGTTCTACTCTGGTGATGCCTCAATTTTGTTTTTTGTCTTCTAACAAAGTCAAACATTTTTATTTTGTGTGTTGCAAACAAGGGTCCCAACTTAACCCCTTAAATGGCTGGGGCCCACCAGCAGGCCCAAAGTTTTATTACACAGTTCAATGACCTAAAAATAGCTTAGCCATTTTGCACTGAGGTCCCTGTAGTTACTGAATAATAGAAGCCTTAGTATGTAATAAGCCTGGGATTTTAGGGGGTTACCTCAGGGTATAAAGTAGCACTTTTTATGTAGTTAAAAAAAAGGTAAAGAAGAACTCCTCTTATACCCATAGCATTGTCATGCAAAGACTGTGTTTTATCAGGAATGTAACTTTTTTCATCATATTTTTTGATTACTAAATTTTGTATATGATATTATTTCATTATCATATTTTAAAAGTATTAAATTTAGAGCCTGTAACATAGCCTTGTTTTAAAGAATGTAACTCACATTAAGAGCTAGCCAGACTCAAGTACCGCTATGTTAAAAACTCCATAGCCTGTAAATGAAAATAGCATAAAGTCAAGCTATTTAACGCTTTACCTTTTGAACTTCATTATTTTTTGTAAATATTCGCTTAATATGAAACTGAGGCCTGCAACCCATTCCAAATTTAAAGACAATTAAAGAATAGAAATGTTGTAAAATGCTACAAAACCTTATCTAAAAAATTTTAAACAAGAGATGCAATTATGCTTAAGTATAAAAGCAGCATCCAGGAAAGGCCTAGTTCTTCGTGAACAAGGATGGGTAGAGGCTTGCCATTGCGTCAATATTTAAGAATTAGTTTAAGAATAACGTTCCTCCACAAGCATTTGCAAAGATTTTAAGTATTTCATCCTTTTTGGTGCAGAATTTATTCAAAAGATTGAGAGAATCCAGACTACGTTCAAAGAGCAAAGGCAACAACCAATATTGAATGTCTTTGACCTTCAACTCCTCAGACAGCACTGCATTAAAAATTGTCATGCTTCTGCAATTAATATAACCACACAGGCTCGAGAATGCTTCAAAAAGCCCTTGTCCACAACATCCAGAAACACTGTCGACTTCTCTGGGCTAAAGCTCATCCAAGAGAGACTGAAACAAAATCTAAACATGTGTTGTATCTGACGAGTTGACTTTTCAGATTGGTTTTGGAAACGGTGAACGTCATATTCTCATGGCTAAAGAGTCCAATGACTCTTAATCTCGCCTGTACAGTTTTCAATTGAAAACAGGTCAGAAAGTATTTGCTGTCTGTTTTTTAACATTTGACTTGTCTCAACTTTTTTGGAACTAGGTTTGTATTTGTACATCGGAAATGGCCTCTTAAAAAACTGAAAACCTTAGCCTAAAAAACTTTGCACAATGATGTTTTACTATTGATTTTAAGGCACATCTAGGCTACAGTAGTTTCAGACTTCACCTGCTTGAGATTCTCCATAACTTGATGCACTTACGGGATTGTAAGCTATAGCTACCTTCAACCTATC
>JAILXH010195113.1:79398-91683 GCA_023558415.1 Piaractus mesopotamicus | reverse complement strand
GAGCCTATCCCAGCTGTCATTGGGCGGAAGGCAGGATACACCCTGGACAGGTCGCCAGTCCATCGCAGGGCAACCACACACACCCATTCCACCCAAATTAACCAGATTTAGAATCATTGTGTTGATGCAGCCAAAAACTAAGAATACTTAGGACTGCTTACGTATTTGTGCGGTTTTCACAAAAATGCTGACATTCACCAGTGTTTTCTAATTTGGAATTCATTCTTAGGTGAGAACAGAATCTATGCACACTTGAGCACAAAGGTACAAACAGTTCTGTGGTTTAAGAACACGTCGTGAATCTGACAGACTTTTTCTTAGGACCTTTCTCAAGAACACATTTAAGAAGAAACTTAGTAAGATTTTGGTGATTGAGGCCCAATGAATTTAAGAATTCGTGGACTTGCTTGCAAATACCAAGAAGTATTCAAAACCAGCTTGACAACTTATGTAACAACTTGACATGGTTTGGGGCAAGTGTGATGTTCAGGCATGCAGTTTGCATAATATTACTTTCTACGTTAGTCTCAAACTTTGGATACCAAACATGTCTTGCCCATTCAACTATATTTGGGGTAAAAAAATTCTATGCTAGCCTAACCATTCCTTCCATTGTTAGCTTTCTCTCAAAAGGCTTTGCCATTGAATCATATAAACAAAGAACAGTGCTGATATTTAATTTTATTTGCTCACCCTCAATGTTTCATTTCCTCAAGTTTTGGGGGGATTCATTATTTAGGTTGAGAACTCTGAGACACATTATATTCACAGACTCTGGTGAGCAGCTGCACCTGCAACATTGCACCCACACAGTATTTCATGGCTTGTTATGCACTGGTATCAGTTACAGAGTGAAGTCTCGCAGTATACCTTCAAATTAACACACACACACACATACACATTTCTGTCTGATCTCACTCACAGCTCCAAAAGTACATTATGCAGACACCCTCCTAAATCATTTGAGGCCTGCTCTGGCTCTGTTTTTGAAGATGTAAACAATCAGAAACATAGTTCTCACAGGTATAGTTTCCCTCCAAATCCACCTGAGAGACTCACTCCTGCTATTTTGGGAAAGGAAAATAAAAAGGAACCGCGATGGCCTGTGTGTTTTACACCCTGTGTGACATTATTGCTTTCCCCTGGGCTCGTATAACTGGCCGGGTGGTAATAAAGCTTTCCAGTGCTAACCTCAGAGAGGCAGTGCTAAATGCTATTGGCTGCTAAGGCTGCTGGGCTTTGGATGATGAGCAGTGTGCTTACATCAGCGCGCTCGTCCCTCTTACTCTCCATGGCACTTTGAGGCCACTGCCAGTCACCGACTGCCTGGGCTGACCTGAATCGAGCTGACCGCTCCGCTGGGCTCAGAAGCATCAGACTTGCTGCTCTCTCCGAATTGTGACTGATGGCAGGCCGTGTCTACATTTGACATTAAAAATGGCTCTAGAGCCTGATCATTACGCTGTACATGTTTACAGGCCTGCATCTTTTTCCTTATGTGTGTGTTGTTGGTAGGACTGGTTATTGCTCAAAATGCTTCAGTATTAATACCAGTACTGATACCTTGACTTTTTAATCTTGTTTTAAATTTGCAGACTGAAAGTGGCCTAAACCAGAAATAAACATGAGATGCTGGGTATATTTACTGAACAAATTAGAAACATGCACATAAAAGTAATTTAGACAGCCAGATTTTGGAGCAAGAACGCCTTCTGATTCATCAATGCTAACACTGACATTACTTAAGTGATGAAATTTGGTGTTGATATTTAGTCTGTGATATGAAATTACATACTTGGTAGTAAGACTGGGCAAAATTATGATATTTATTGTTATTGGGATAAATTACATCACATTATATCAGAGTATGCTTTTCTGAGCATATTATGGATATTCTCATTATGTTTCATTATGAAGACAGAATAATTCACCTTCTTTAAATTAATTTAGTACAGCACATTTATTTACCATGCATTTATTATTCATTTATGTAAAATAGTAAACATTTAACGTAAAGATGAAATGCGATTTCATATTGGTGGTGTTCCTAGTAATGAAGAAAACGAAAAAGCACAAGAAAATTGTTGCTGCCAAGTAAAATGAAGCAGGAGCAGACAGAAGTGTTCTCTTATAAGAACATTCAGTAGCTTGCTAAATTGGATTCACCTGTATTTCGGGTTCACAATCTGCCTGATAACTAGCTAGCTGAATATTCTGAAGGCTTGCCAAGTCAATTACGAAGAAAATGCTTGAGGCTGTAGTGTACAAATCCAAGCCTAATCTAACATACCTTCTGTTGAGCTGACTTTTCTGTTGAGATGCTCCTGGAGATTTTGTTTCCAGGGTTTAGTTTGGGCTGGCATGGAATGCAGGAAGGTAGAACTCCTGTAGTAGGACTCAGTACTTCAAATGTATGCTGTGTCACAGTTAAAGACCACAGTTAATCCACAATTTGAAACATTTCACAGTTTAGAAGACCTGCCTTTTCTTTGTTTTGCAGTAAATCAAAAATGATAGGTGAGATGTTGAGATCAATGTATTTCTCTACATTGCCAGCAATCATGGAGCGGGCAACTCATTTAAACACAAATGCTTGTTAAAAAACCTACTTCTGGAAAAAAACTTCTGGCAGTTGATAATGTTCTTTCCAGAAAAAAAAATAAAAATATGTGGTTTGTACAGTTTTGAATGTAAGCTATGCGGCTACTAGTTTTATTTCAATCTTGCCTAACATTGATTTCACTGACTGAAGCCCTGCCCTTTTTCTACTGGCTAATTAAGTTACTTAAGAGTATTTTACACTAAAGAGTATTTAAGACTGTTCTAATAACACTTTTAAAGGACTACGGAGCATAAGTGCATTGCTGCCTGCTGGTATCTTGTGCCAGTCAGTGCATTGTTCTCATGACGGATACCAAAATGTGCTAGTGATTGTGGCCTAAGCTGTAACAAGTGTTCAGTGCATATGTGTATGCACTTAGGTGTATTTACATGTGTAGTACAGACTACTTCTGTACTTGTGTGGGGTGGGGTGTCGTAGTGCAGGGTAATGAGGCGGACTGACTACATGGCACAGCACGAACATGTGTGCCTAGCTAAACAGAAAAGCACACAGCTGGCTGAAGGAGCCTTGCTTACTGTCTTCTTGCAGTTTACTTCAGCAAATGCATCTCACTCTAGCTGTCAACTTAACCCTCAGAAGTCGCAGCTGTTGTGGCCATAACAAAGCATGGTGTAATTTGATAATAAATTTTCACTTGTAGCTCATTTAACAAGGGGAGAAATTCTTTATGGTATAGAAGTATGGAATCTAATCACTCAGTACCACATATATGTTTTTGTGGTAGATTTTTATGATTTGAACTGATTTGAACTTGCCTTGTTTTGTGGACATACATTACATTTTTGCCTCATTTCTGTGATTTCTTACATTGAAACAAACTAAAAAAAAACCTGAACTTGTCAGTACAGAATATAAAGCAAAAGTAATTTTATGTGTAATTGACTATGTAATTACATAACTACATTTAAACACTGCAGCAAAACACTGTTACAAAAGGCTAATCTTAAATCTTACCTAGGTTTCTCAAAAGTTTTGGCATTGTGATTAACTTACATCTCCTTTTGTTTACAGCCAGTACCCATTGATGACTCTTTCTGCGGCCTGGACATTAACCAGCCCCTGGGCGGTTCTCAGCTGGTGACTGGACACACGCTATATACGGAGAGCAGAGACCGCATGACTTCAGTGACCTCTTATGTCTACAACGGCTACTGCGTGGCCTTTGTGGGTACCAAGAGTGGACGACTGAAAAAGGTGAGCTCAATTATGGATTTATATTACAATGTGCTACCTTGAAAATCTCTACCTGTAATGGCTTACACAAGAGCTGACCCATTTGTTTTGTCCTTAAAAAAGTTTTCAAGTTCAATTTTTTTTCCAGCAGAAGTTTGGTCCATATAATGCTCAAGGTTTTTAGCCTCTGCGTTCAGAGGTTTTCCTATAGCAAAGAAATCTCATAAATTCTTCTATATTTTTTTTTCTCAAGGTCAAGCATGATATTAAGTTGGCCCCTTTTGCTCGGCACTGACTTTGGCCCCGTCTAACATTTAAAAAGTGCAGATGCAGAAACGTTTCTCCTGAGTACTTGATGTTTTCCTTTAGAACTCACCTGGCCCTGCTTCAGCTTTGAGCAGAATGCAGAAGCACTCGATTACCAGTACTTGCTAACCTTCACTGACCAATTAACTTTAATAAGCACCTTGCCAGCCAGGCTTTGGCAGAGGGAGCTAGCTACTGGCTGGGCCTGGCTCCCCTCCAGTCTGCCACGAATGACCTGACCCTGCTGGATTCCTGTAAGTTATCAGTACTTAGTAATTATGACACATTTCACATAAGGGGTGCTCAGAAAATGTGGAGTTAAGAGCACCTTTCTGATAGCAATTATAGACTGACTGAAAAGAAGCCTTGAACATTTAGCAAGTGGAGCTCTATTCAGGTGCAACTGCTGTTGGTAATGATGTTATCAGCTAGAGAGGCTGGTTACACCATTCTGCGGTGCAGGGTGCTGTGTTGAAATCACCGTGCTTTTAGATTTTGTATGAAATGCTTTGAGGATAGGAATTGTTTGGAGCTATTTTGCCAACAGTGGCAAGCTAGTTATCAATGGGCTTTGAGGGGACATATTGTGAGCAAGTACGCTGACTAAAAGTATGAAACACTTCAACTAGAGGGCTGTTACAGTGACTGGTTTTACCTCAGCTATGCAAAAGCTTTTAGTTAAAGCGAGCAATATACAGTTGTAGTCAAACAAGAGAATATATATCTGTGCGAGACTTTATCTTCGCTATATTTTCCCGTTTCCAGCACGTTGGCTAATCTTTGCTATGTTACCAACAGATGTAAAATTTTCCCCACCAAAAACAGCTGTAAGAAAGACCAAAGGGAAAAGATGGGAACAGAAAGAGAGCTAGCAAGAGACTTACTTGGTCTTTTTTGGCAAATGTCTTAGCTACCTCTCCCTCCCTGCGACAAAGAGGCTACACTCCTTAATGTAAAGGTGGCAAAAATCATTTTTTGCAGCAATGCCATAAATCCAGGGTGCCCAATCCAGGTCCTGGCGATGTATCACCCTGCAGAATTTAGCTCCAACTGTAATCTTACACACCTGATATAGGTAATGAAGGTCTTCAGGGGCATCTGAATTTTAGAGCCAAGTGTTTTGGACCTGAACTTTCTAGTGGTAAATCTCCACCGAGATTGAGCACCCCTGCCATAGAAGAAGCTCTCCGGTTTCCATTTCATTGTTTTTTTCTTCTAAAGAACCATTTGTGTGAATGTGAATAACTTTAGGTTAAGTTAACAGAACCTCAAGTGTACTTCACTTGGCATTACATAGACTGGGTGAAGAGGAGTTACAGAAACCGAGACAGGGAAAACAGACAGTACCTGTGTTGTTGAATCCACATGATTGTGCCTTGCTGGCAACATGGCAACGCACACAAGAGCTTATTTTCAGCTCCCGTGATTAATTAATCTCTAATTGAATCGGCAGTGCAATCAGGAAGTGGCATCAGAGCTTTTCGTTCAGTGTAATCCCCTTGTTTGAGCAGGTTAATAATTCCACCACCCCACCCCCCATAGTGAAATTGAATTAAGCAGCGCTCTCCACAGTGGTGCTATGGCACGTTTGGTTTATCCTAACGCGCTCACACACTCATGGCTCATGGAATAGGCAAGCAGACTAGGCTGAGCAAACATGCACACCTTCCTCCAAAGCCCATTCCTGTCATCAAGGAAACCATGGAGAAGGTCTTTGCTTATATATGTTGTAAGAAGATGGGAAATCTCCTATGCTGTCCCAAGCCCTAGGAGAAGTGACACACACCTGGCCGATAGGAAGAGGGAACGAGAGATTGAGACTGCCAGCAGACATATTTTTAATCAAATATTGTTCTTAATAAGATATTGAGTTTTTGTTTTAGCATCAATGAAATATAATATTGTATCCCTGATAATACCATAAAATGCCAGTGTCTACAAAAACAAGATGTTTTCAGTTTATTTTAAACAGCATATACATAGCATACACACTTGCATCATAACTGAACATATTATAATGTGCTACAGTGTGGCTATACAACAAAACACACATATAGCTGACACACCAAACTGCTAATGCAGTTCTGTTCACTCTGCTCTGTCTCTTTCAGGATGCATTTTATGCAAATCAGTTGAGCGTCGACAAGCAGATTGTTGATATGTGGCACAGTAACCAGTGTCATGCCCAATATTTGAATGCACTCCATTTAGGAGATGTAGTGGTGGAAAAACAACAAATGTGATTGTGGACCAAAAAAGAAAAGATCTTGACAGGTGGACAAAACACCTAAATATGCTTGTGTTTTTGAGACATGTCCCAAAGTGAGCAGCGAAAATGCAGTACCTTACACAGAGCATAGATACTGCAGATTTTGCTTTTTATCTGTAAAAAAAAAACCCTAAAAAATAACAATTTCTGCACATAGGTGTTTATTACCTCAGCTATGCAAAAGGTTTTTACACTTATTTTATCTTGAAATCTGGGGTGGTCCCCTCAGCACCCCCACTTCCTGTTACCACAATACATAAAGCTATGTCAAGTTTGTATGATTTTCAATTCTCATGAAGCATTAGTTCATATATGATAAGCTCAATAGGGCTTGCATGCATCTTTTGGCATTGCACTGATAAGCCTTGTCCAAGCTATTTTTCCTTCTGTAACTTTCAAATGGTGAAAGAAGGCTATAGGTTCATGGGATTTGCCACACTGGAGGTGACATAATATGGTATAGGAGGTTGAGCTGTTGGTGCCTTTTCCTTTGAAGGATTGAGCTGCCTGCATGTTTCACCCTGGGTCCCTCCCCTCTCAAGAGAGAAGGGGAGATAGGGCAGCAGACCAAGCAGTGACGGAGAAGGGAAGGGACTGGTGAAATGTGAATTTAGCTCATCTGAAGAAACTGGGCTTGCACTGCTGCCTGTAATTGGATTGGCTTCTTTCCCAAAGAGCAAACCCCTCCCCACTCCCCCGGCCATATACACACTTTCTCTCTCTGTCTCTTTCTCTCTGTCTCCCTCTCTCTCTCTCTCTCTCTCTCTGTTCCCCTCTCTCTTAGCTACACACTCGCACACACTACTTCCCCATTCAATCCACACACTCCTACTCTGTTTCTCTTCTCTATCAGCAGAGCTTCCCTGCTGTTCTGGCTGCTATTCCGTGGGACCTAGTAGAGCACACAGTCAGGCACAGGTATAGTCCTGCCAGTAGCGGCAGGGTTTTTGTATTAGGATTGACCGGGAAGGGGTAGCAAGAGAAACTTTAAGGTGAGAAAAAACTACTGAAGGGATTAATTAAAGTAGTCTTGATGTGTGCTCACTATCGAAGGTCCACTGAGACATACCAGATGATGCTGCCAGCTCTTACTAATGGATATGAAGTATAAAAATTCCAGAAATTTAACATGATGATGTTAGATCTGTTGACAGTGGCATGTATACACATATAACGTGTAGTATTCAGTACAGATTATGTGTATAATATACATGTAAGAAAATATATAGATATTATGGGTCAAGACACACAGCGGAAAGTGTTCCACAGGCACTTGTCACACATTCTGACACAGAGAGACTTACTGGCCCTTCCTTGCCACAAAGTGATTGATTGCTGAGCAGAGTGCGTGTTAATCTCAGCAGAAAATGTGGCTGAGGAGGAGGCCGATCAAGCTGCACTGATCAGAATCAATGGCTTACTTATCTGTCTGCTGTCAGAGGTTTCTATCAAGTATTTTGAAAGAATAGTGGAGCCACATATTTGACCATATCAGTGATTCTGAGGAGAGTTTATGAGCCTTGGTTCCTCTGTTTTGTACTGTAAGCAGGATTTATGGCCAAGATAAGTGTTTCACAAAGATTACTCAGTTAGCCAGATAACTTAAGCCAAAAGTCAATTGGAGCCACATATTCAGCTGTATCAGTAATTTTGAGGAGAGTCTATGAGACTTGGTTCCTTTGATTTGTACTGTAAGCAGGATTTTTTTGCCAAGATAAATGTTTCACGAAGATTGCTTAGCAAGCCAAAAGTCAGCCAAAAGTCAAACCTATCCAAAAGGAGCAAAGGGACATTTCTATTGCTCAGTCTTCTTCACTTTGGGCTTAACTCTTTGAATGGCCAGGGCTTGCCAGCAGGCCTAAAGTTTTATCACACACTTCTATAACATAAGAATAGCTCAACCAGTTTGTACTGAAGTTGCTGTAGTTACTGAATAATAAGTCTTAGTATGTAACAAGCCTTGAGTTTTAAGGGGTGAAGCAGCACAGCCCAAGTAATCCTACATTGTAAAATGCCCCATAGGAATTCCAATCTGAAGTCCTCTACCAGGAGCCTCCATGTTATAGTTGATCTTCTCATCTGGTCTTGTCAAGGTGGACCTTTTAAAATACACAGCAAAGGTGATCAGGCTTTGTGTTCCCACAGCCTTTAATTGATTCCTTTCATGTCGCTCCAGTGCATAATCAACATTTTGTTCGCTCAGTACGCCGCCTGGGCTTGAAAGGGCTAGCTCAGGTGTGTTCCTCCTTATGGGCACCTGATGCCTTAATTGGACAAATGTCCCATTGAACTGGTTAAGTGAACATCTGGGCTCTGGTCCCACTCGCCTGTCCACAAAGCTGATCCATTTGACCCTGTGCATGAATTCAGGGACTGAACCAGGGAACACAGCAGCGAGTTACAACTGACCGCAGCACATGAAAGGATATTCAGTTTAGAGGGCAACTCTGGCAGCTGCTCCCATTGCGTATTTTTGCCTGGTTCCTCTCTCGTTTCCCAGTGCAACCTGAACAACTAGCACAGTCTTTCATGTCGATGTTCCCTCTCCAATGTATATGAATACACCATTTGGTCATGCCCAGGTGGTTTTCCGTTTTAGCTTTGCTCAGATGGAGCAGCGTCCTCAACCTGGTCCACCTTGTTCTCATCAGCCAGAGTGCAAGGAGACCCTGCCTGCCTTTGTTTGTGAGGCTTAGTTCTTTTGATTTGTACTGCCTAACCTAACACTGTCTAAGCCAAGAGTTTCCTAAACAGGTACCCTAATGAGTTATGGCTGGAGGTGTGCTGCTTTCTCAGAGAGAAAGAAAACGACAAAGGAGAAGGAGAGAGAGAGCATGAATGAAGAAGGGTACATGTTTTACAGTGCTCCTCAGTGCCAGGAGCGGCTGCCTAAACGGGAGGGTGTCCCTAGCAACAGCTCAGGCTCATGGCAACTGCTGAATAGTGCCCTGTCCGTCCCCCGGGGCATTCTTTACTCCAGGCGCAGCAGAGGACGATCACCACAACCTGTCCTGCCCAGGAGAATACACACATGCACATCCACACAGGCACAAATATTGTACATACTGGCATACATTTGCTGATTTTTAGATTCCAGCATGGTCTTTCCTTCCCCGTTCCCAGAGCTGTGTGCAAATGATCCACAGTAACCAAAAGGCTTAATGAGTCATTTACAGCCAGCCTGTCAGCAAAGAGAACTCTCACGATGCTTTGCCCGCTAAGCAAAAACTCGCCTGGTGGTTCCATGCTAATTTCTTTTTTCAAGGTCAGGGGGCACCCACCACATTGCTTTTCATAATGGTGGCATTTTCTCAACAGATTGCAACGCTAGGCTGAAATGTGCTGTTGTGAGGCAACAGAAATTGGTGCATCTGCAGTCCTATGTGCTGCTAGGCTTGTGTTTGAGCTGCTACTGCTCTATGGATGCATTTAGATGGGCACATTATAGAAGGAAAGTGTAGCTCTTAGCTTGGCAGACGATTAGCTATGATATCCACTATCTAAGCATTTTAGATAGTTAGCACAGCCTTTGTCAAGGAGAAAGATGCAACACGCTCCCTTGTTAAATGCCACCGACCATCATGCATGCACAATTAGTCACCCAGCTAAATGTTAAGTTTCTTGGTTTAGGCACTGTTGAAAAGGTTCAGGTTATAATAGCGCTGAAATAAAACATAACACATTTAAAAGGGTTTTCTTACTGGTTCATTATTTTAAGCTGGGTTCAATTAATCAGTGACTCCATTGACAAAACTGTTTTGATATCATTGACACCAGTGTTTTGATATCATTCAGGCTTTTTGTCTCTTTTAGACAAGGATTTCTCATCTACAACATTACCTAGCTTCTGGTGTTTCAAAAATGCAACAAATGCAGTTTGATTAGAGCTCTCTTGACGGAGCACGTCGGTTATTACAGTAAAAATGATAATCTGCAATGATTTCAGCTGGTATTGCTCCCAAAACACCACCTTGCTGACTCTCAGCAAGATTGCAAACAATCTTCCTAATCATGTTACTGTACACCGGGCAATTGAACTTCAATTTGCCTCCTGGCAATAATGAGGGCCTCTGATTGGTTGGAGAAATTGCCAGCTGCTAGGGCACCTTTTGAGGAGTAGCTTGCCCTAATTTCACTCCAGAAAAGGAGTGTTCTGTGCCCTAGAACTACACAGAAAAGGCATTCATCCTGGATAAGAAAAGCTCAATAAAGAATTAACCATAACAGGCTTTATGGCACGCAATGATGTTACTGTCGCTGTTTAGACCCTCAGGGTTACTTATCTACTCTTAATATCAGGTAGCAGCGAATTGGGCATTTGCATGAGCAGTGCTTATGGTTGTGTTGGGTTCAAGTTACACTTCATGTAAGGACAAGTTAGGATAACTGTAAGCTTGTAATTTCAGTGGCAATAGAAAAGCAATGTTTAATTAGATAATAATTTCATAGCTCATTGGAGGAAGTGCTGAAATTCTGTTGAATGTGCGGATTCTGAACTTTACCTATACCTTGATTGTGTTCTAAAGTAGTAGAGGAGATATTTAATTTTAATTTGAATTTAAAAAAAACTTGAGACAAATATTTCAACTGGTCCATATAGAGTTGATGTTTAAATGGGATATAGAGATATGTAAGTATTGATATTGAAATGCTGGATTGGATTTTGGATATAGAGTCTGATCCAATTATGTTGCAAATCTAGCCTGATAAAGCATTCTCACATCATGTGATATGATGCTGAAGTGTTTGATTAGTTTGAGCATAAAAGCCTTTTAGATATTTATCTTAAGCAAAGTTATATATAGCTCATTTTAAAGCAAGACGATATATTGGATCGATATCGGTTGATACTCAAGGTTTCAATATCAGTACCAGAGGAGAAAAAGGGTGGACATGTGCTAGACTTCAGCAGAAACCTTTAGGTAAAGGACTTCAGTTTGACCCCTGGTAGCCCAGTTTTTAACCTTTCTAACAGATGAAGCAGTAGCAGTTGAGTGGCCGTGCTTGGTGGTGGAGGTGAGCGGCTCCATTCAAATCTTTCAAGCCACTGGGAGAGAGTTCCAGCCTCCTTGGCTTGGCTTAAGTCCAGAGCACGCCGAAGAGCCAAGTTAAACCTCCTGCTGTTCCATTCAGCCTTCAAACACACAAATCCGTGCAGGCACTCACACTCGCACACTCCTGCGCCTGAACCCTGGCCACTTATCTCCTTGGCTGGGTCTTAAGTCCCCCTCTTGTCTTCTTATGGTCATGCGTCCATGGCCCTGTCTCTTATGTGTGTGTGGGGGGGTGGTGGGGAGAGGGGTGTCAGCCAGCTGTCCTTTTCTCTTTTTTGTGTCTCATGTCTCCCTCTCTCTCTCTCTGACTTGCTCTTTCTTTTTCTCCCTCTCCCTGCTCTCCTCAGTCCATTGCATTGCCATTACACTGCCCACCCTGCAGTGATCTCATTACTGACATTCAGAAACTGGCCTTCCTCCCCTCCCACGTCTCCGTCTCTCTCTCTCTCTCTCTCTCTCTGTCTCTCTCACAGACCTCTATTCCTCCCTCTTACTGTATCACTTTCTCTTCTCTTTCTTCATTCCCTGCCTCTCCCTCATCATTAAGTTCTCTCTCTCTCTCTCTCTCTCCCTCTCTCTTTTCTTTCTTTCTCACTCTCTCTGCCCTGTTCTCTCATCTCTCTCATTCTCTTTTCTTTCTCACTCTCTACCTTGTTCTCTCTCCATCCCCTCTTTGTCTCCATGCTTTCTCTCTGTTTACTCTCACTATATAACTAGTTGCCCTTGGCGTTCAACTTTCTTTCTCTGTCTCTCTGTCTCTCTCTTCCTTTTTCTGCCCCTCTGCCTTATGAGAGCTGGATCTTTTATTTCTGTATTACTCTTTTTCTCATTTCTTTCCATTTCTCCCCTTAGCACTATTT
>JAILXH010195113.1:60498-79002 GCA_023558415.1 Piaractus mesopotamicus | reverse complement strand
GGCAGATTTGAGTTTGAGTTCCCTTTTCCTAGATCTTGAGAACTTCAGTCGAAGTTCAGTTCTCACTGCCTCGCTGGCAGACACGCTCATACACAAACAGAGAACAGAGAAAAACACAACAAGGCTCCCTGATCATGGCTGGATTGTTACTCAGATCTTTTCTTGCCTGGAGAGTTGATTAGGCGTTTGTGTCCCCTCAGGACCTCATGGCACAAGTGCACCACCACACACAGGGCCTGTTTATTCACACCCATCCCCATTATTAAACGCCTGCCAATAAACCCCATCCCCCAGCCCACACTCTTATTTCTTCCTATTGCACATGCCGTTGATCTGAGGCGTAACAAATGACCCCGCTGACTGGCTACGCTAATCGCTTTTCACGTCAGGAAGTGAATAAATGAACCTCGCCATGATTACTGTCACTTATCACCTGGGAGCCACAGCCGTGATCACCAGGATCCACTGTACTGTCGTTTCATTGGTTGGGACAGAAATGCAGGTGGTTTCCAGTTCTCAATATAATCTGCAGTGACAAAGAACAGTGTGAGCTCTGAATGTGCAATACAGATGGTAATTTTCTTCTTAGGCTGAAATTCACAGGAGACACTTTGAACCAATGGCACTCAAGTAAAAATACTTGAGTAGAATCCCTGTTGACTGAGGTAATAATGTGTTGTATTTTTCTGGAGCGCTCTTTTCCTGCTGTCTTTCGAGAGATTTCTATTTCTAGGCATTACTAGGTTAGCTAGCATTTAGCAGAGTGTAGCACTGGTGCCAAAATATATGCAACTAAATGGTAATTTGTATTAATAGATTTACATTCCCCAGCTTCTGGATGTAGAATGACACAAATACTCGTCCAGCATGTGTAGTTACTTTCGAATCACAGCAGCATTTTTTAGAGTTTCAGCATGTATCATGTAGTCTAGCCACTCTCTCCAGCCCACCCTTGCTCTGAGCCTAATTGGGCTTAAGCAGGAACTGGAGTAGTGGTTTCCATTGGTGTCGACTGCAGTGTCTTTAGAATCGGCAAACCACATCAGGGACGATTTTCTTCCCAGATCCATGCTGTCCTGCTAAGACATTTTTAAAGATTATACATGTGAAAATGGAGACCAGAATTACTCATGACTAACAGATGTGCTCGCCGGAGCTCGTTTAATTTTGTTTAGAAACGGAAAGCCTCCCAGTTTATAACTGTCGGGAAGTTCTAGTGTTCCTTTCTCAGGACCACTGCTAGGGTCTGATTATGCTGGCTAACCATCAGCTTATCAATATTCCACTGAAGCATCCAGCCAACGCTTGCACCACAGGGATGGCTTTTGAAATTCATAGAAATTCTTATCAGTTGCGTTTGCTCAGATGATCCGTTTCTGTGGAAACACCATGGTATAGACCTGATCATTTTTTCCTCTACTAAGGCCAAAGTTTTAAATATCCACAGGCTAAATGGTGCTTGATACAACACACCTTTTTTGCATTTGTATGTGCATGTGTGTGTATGAGAGAGAGAGAGAGAGAGAGAGAGAGCTACACGAAGAGCATCCTTTGGCAGTGAATCCAAATATAGATTTGTACCTTCCATCAAAGTGGTCAGCTGGCCCGTTGCCAGGCTGTATTGATTTACTTTACAAAGTACTTGAATGGGCTAGATATCTGTGATTACCCAATTCATTACTGTAGTCTTTGAGAGTGGGAGAAAATTAGATAAAAGCAAGGGTAGATGGGATAACCTCAAAATGTTCTGTATATGTACGTATGGCTGAGTAGAGTGCACTCTAAACCAATTAGGCTAGCTTGGCTTAGACTACTGTTAAATGCTTAGCCGTCCATTGTGTTTTTATGGTTTGTGTTTTTGGAAAATATATGCAAATAGCTCAAGTGGACTATGTAGGGGTGTTCAGTCAGAAATGCATTTTATTTTGGACATCTGTGTTGCATGTAAATAATGTGAGCCAGCTAATGCCATGCATTTGATTACTGTTTCTATGCCTTGCCAAAATGTAAGTCTGTTGTTAATAGAAAGTACTAGAAATGTGATAGGGCCCATCAAATATATTCCTGTGGGCTAAAAAACATGTTAGGATGGATTTATTTCCTCTGTGAAAACGTATGATTGCTTCTCTGAATGCTTTGTCTAAAATGTACAAGTTTCAACACCCCTGGTCAAATTTCATGGTTTGTTGATTTTCTAAGTGGTCATTTACAAGTTTGGACCGAGGAAAGTGAGAGAACTATGAGAATATGAGCTGGAGTTCTGGTTCTTAATCTGCTTGGAGCTAGAAGGCCAGACGCCTTCCTCTTTTGGTGTAAGAAAGGAACAATGAGAAGATGGGATAAAATGATCATGATAAACTGAAGATAAACTAGAGATGGAAATTTATAGGGCATTAGATTGTAAGGAGTGGGGTTAAGGCATGATCCATCCCCTAAACTTCATTTATGCCCACCCATGTGCTAGGCCTACCCACCTGCCTACCTGTATTTATTATTAGTATTCAGTTTTCACTGAGTTTTCACAAAGTGTGACTTTGCATGAAAGCGAATAAGCAATGCTTACTTGTTGCATTGTGCTTTAAAAACAGAAAACATAAAGAACAAAAAAAAGTCCATCAGCCAATTTAGCTGTAATGAAATTGAAATTGGCCATATAGATTCATCATCAGTGCACCCCAGTACTATGTAAGGCAAAATAACCTTCTTCACTGTTTGTGACCTTGCTGATGTTTAAAATAAGAGTTCAGTTTCCCGAAATGCTGGCATTGTCAAACAAACACTTTCTGACGACGTTGTGTTTATCTTGTTGTTTTGCGCTGACATCTTAATACAGCCCAGCTGTGAAGTTTTCGAATGTGACTGCTCAAATAAAACAACTGCTGTTGTCAGTGTTTGCAGGCCCCCATCTCTTGTCCCATCCCTATCGCCTCAAATAGCGAGCGCTCTCAGTAAGCGCGTATAGTGTTCTGTCGTCGCAAATAAAGCAATTTTCGGAACGCCAAATTCATTTCAGCTGAAAGGATGCATTGCCCTTGCCTACGCCATCCTTAGAAGAAAAAGCAGACAGCAGAGCAAGCGTACTGACCCTGGCTCTTTTCGTTATGCAGAACATTACTTAAACTCTTGGAGGCCTTTGTAATTTCAGATGATGATGCTTTATTAAGGACAGCTTCGCTGCTCACATCTAAAGGGCCTTTTTATTTTTTTGTTTTAACGTTCTATTACGTTTCTATTTTTAGACCTTTACATGTTCTGTGGTGCATCAGCAAGTCACGAACATGCACACTGGTGCTATTTTATTGCCACTAAGATACGCATGGTCTTTTGGGGTTGCTTTGCTGGGTCGCTTTGCTCCTGTCCCAGCGTTAGTGGTAATTTCCTGTCTCCTCTCGTTGCCATCTACCTCTTTCTCTGTCTCTGTCAGCCCTGGAGGAGCAGGCACGGCAAGGCTCTGGGGGCTAAAGCTAGAGACCGTCACCCCTAACGAGTTCTGACGCCTATCTAATAGCGTGTGATAATGTTTCAAACGACGGTTAATAACATCCCCCCTCGAAAAAGTCATTACCGACCACGTGCCTCCTCCCTCTACTGCAAAAAAGTCCAGCTTGGCGGGGAACAGAGATGCAAGCCTTGGTGGCTGCCCGATGGCTGCCTGCTCTGGAGGCCACACTCAGAAAGTCTTAATGTACAATGACAGATTCCGTTCCTGTCATGCATCTCAATGCCTTTTATTCAGAGGAGTTTAGAGTGGACACCCCAGTTGGGCGATACTTGTTAGGTGGGTCCCAGCCGTGGTCCTGGAGTGCTCCTGCCCTGCACATTTTACTGTTTTCCATGGTCTAACACACCTGATCCAGCTAATCAGCTCATTAACAAGCATTTCCTGAGTTAATGTTGGTGGGAAAACATTAACGTGCAAGGCATGGGCGGGTGATATATCTATGAGTGTAAAGCCGCAGTCACACTGGACAGCCCGTGCAGTTAGCAAGCTGGCTAATTCGCTAACCATAAACACCACCAACAAAAAGAAAAACAAAATTATACTCACAAGAGTGTAATGCTGCACAGTGAGCTGTAGCAAAAATGTAGATGGCTGGCTGCAATCAGGTGATGTGTGCAGCTTTGGTAAACCAACAAGCTAACATCACAGTTAGCAGGCTGTCTGATGTTTCTAGCATAAACAGTAAAAGCATAAAAGTAAAGATAATAATGCAGACTTTTGATTATGGATCATGCAGTTTCCCTTTCTTGTGTTCTTTTATAGCCAGTGGGGAAGAAATGTTCAAAGGATTGTGAATAAACACTTCTAAAATTAGCATTAGCAATTAGCATTCCATTTTGGAGGTTCAGTGCTATGAAGGGCTGCTCCTTTGGAGGGCAAAGCAGTAGCGTTTCTAGTAAAGATGTCAATTTGCATGTCAGAGTTTACCAAAGTTAGCTCCAGAATTTGGGATGCGAAATTGCTCATTGTGGCGAATTCCAATGAAATGAATGTAATTTCACTCACAAAATCTTGCTGACAAAAGACAGTGTAACTGGGTCTTTATGGTGATATGTCATACTATGAACGTTTCTGGGCGTGTCATGGATATTGTCAATATGTCCACAACACTGACCAATTGCATATTTTATTAAATAATAAAACATTTTGCCAGGGCTCCAAAGTGCCCTAGGTTGTCTAAGGTTTCACACTGATTTGAAAAGGTTGTGAGTTTGAATCTTGATTAAGCCGAAAGTTCAAGAGTGCAGAATTGGCTGTGTTTAATTGGATATAGTGATGTGCAATAAGTGAAACAAATATATACATATATATGTACTAGACATGTTCAGATACTCATTAAAAAGCTATATTACGCTAGTCAACAGACTAGATGTTGCTATTGTGGACACTTCGAAATACCATCACTGCATTTTGTCAAACGATTTGCAGTTTCTCCAAAAATTCAGAGTAGTGCTGATCCCAGCCCACTGTCACACTCTCATCAAGTGATATATACAAAATCTTACAAAAGCACATATGTTTGCAGTCAAAAACATATGCATATGCAGTAAAAAGCCCATAAGCATAAGAATGTAGTTTTGTTTAGCAGTCAGCTCAACAGACTGTTTACAGGCTAATTCAATAATATTCAGAGTTAGGCGCATGTTTATAATTAAAAAGAAATGACAGCTGTTTTAGCGTTATTGGTCACTTCACAGCTCTTGGTAAAGGTGGCAGTACTGTTCTGTTAGGGTCTAGCACCTATCTAGCACATGGTGGTAAATACTAAGGGTCTAGTATCTGAAAAAAAAAAAAAAAAATAGCGTAAGACCCAAACATATATATGGCTGGTAGTGGTACAAGCGGTGAGCCAGAAATTGGAAGGTTGTGGGTTCAGTTTCTGGGTCTTAATGGGAAACACTTGATCGTGCCCTTAGGTAAGACCCTTAACACTGCACTGCCCCTGGACATAGTTAACATAAACTGTGTTAAAAGGTTAGGTTGTTTTCCTGATGTTGCGTTTTTATATCAGCACATGCATACATTGTGCTCATACTTGTAGCATGTTTTAAATGTGGCACAACTTTTTACTGGCATATTGTGTCTGTTCCAACTTATTATATGTAGTGTATCGACTATTGTTCTAAAAATATTGTCATGTCATATTTTTATACCTCTGTTTCTAAACTGCATTCACACTGAATGTATCACACTACCAATGTACACTTATGGGAGTATATCATTGGTGCTCTAGGTTCAGAGTACAGCTTCTAGACTTTCTGTACAAATATCTTCTCTTCCATCGCCTTTGGACTGTGTTTTGTACACAGCTCACTAAAGCCGTAGGTGGGTACGAGTGTGGCGGCCTGGTTGTGTGTATGTGTAGGTGGTGCTCAGCCTAACCCTAAGGGCCCAGAGCCTTCCGCTACAGACAGAGGGTTAGAGATGGAAGATTTTTTTTCTCTCGGCTCTCATTTCGAATCCCGTCAGCGTCGCTCTCGCTTTGCGGTTGGCTAGCTTCGGGCTTTTTCATTATGTGGTGCCTGGGAGTTGCTTCAGAGGGCAACAGGAGTGCTGGATAAGAGAGCAAGGTCAGGGCCATGTAATGCCATTACACAATCAGCGAGAGAGAGAGAAAGCGAGAGAGAAACAAACTAGCTTAGAGACATGACTGAGCACGTTCTAGGTGGATCAGTGTGTGTGTGATGGAATTGGTTTGAGGAGCACACACCGGGGTCAGCGTGCCAGCAGAATTCTTTGGAAGTCATCTAGTCTAGAATGCTTGCAACTGATGTCGCCCATTTAAACCATAATGGCTTCAGGTACAACCGCGTCACATTCCATTCTTACGCTGCCAGCCAAGGTCAGATATTAAACGACACAAGCGTTTGTCAGGCATGTTGTGCAGAATATCATCACTGTCATATCAAAACCTTCTAACTCGGTCTATTTTTTGTTTATTTTTTCATGATTGGACAACAGTCCTGGTTTTTACATTGTGTGAACGTCCCGTGATGAATGGACCGATAGAAATGGTTTAAAATGACTTAATGTCTCATTATATTTATGACACTACATAGCGTAGACACACCAGAACAGTGTCAGACAGGCCTCAAAATATAAATTCAAGTCTAAGAACTCAAAACGTTGTGACTGTCACTACATCTATTGTAAATATGCCTACTTATCTCTTACAGTGGTGTCACGGTAATGTTTAGAGCAAGATTTTTCAGTATAAATATTAGGAAAACCTTGTCTGATTATGTATCCTGAAGGAGGAAGCGACTTTTGAAAAACTGCAAGCACTACATAGCAGTTACTTGAGGTTGGGCTTTTTGAAAATTTTTTCCCCTGCTAGCTGGTTAATGCAGAAGGAAGCCAGATAGTTAATGGTACTGCTGGGAAGCTGAATATCTCATCTGTATTTATTAGCTTCCACGTCAGTGGATATACTAGCAATCAGGATTTCTTTATCACCTTCCGGGGGAATTCCTAGTTGCATGATATGTATGATATGCACCCTAATGGTAATGCGTCCTGGGTATTGTAGTGAGAGAACACTAATGAATGGAAAAAATGAAACCAGTGATGGTGAGGGATGACATGCTATAGAATATTTCATAACTGGACAAAAAACATATTAAATGCTACTTTTAGGCTTTCCTTCTCCTGCATGGGTGTAAGTTATTATAAAAATGGAAAATGAAACAGTGAATCAACGTTTAAAACCATGTACTCCCCTTTTTCACTTTCTAGCATCTCTTAATTATCATTGTGGAAACCGCTGACAGTGATCAAAACTAGGCATCTGGATGCAGCCTGTCAGAGTAAAGTGAGTGGGGATGTGGGAGGGGCTTATGTTATGCACTGACACTGACAGTGACTGTTTTTGTAAGACTTATTTTTGTGTTTTGTGTGATTTTAGGGGTTTATTTTGTTAGTTTGTATTGTATTCATCATTCTGCATTTGTGACTTCATACAAATAAATGTAATATTACTCTATAATACTAATTTAGGTTGATGTAGTCCCAATTTCTACATTTAATAAATGTTTATGTATTGTCAGGCATTGGCAGATATGTCAAAACACTTCTAACATAAAAACTAAACGGAAAGTATTAAATTGAATGTTAATCTTAGAAATTAAAATTGCATTGAACCTTAAAATTAACATATGAACACAAGGCACTCCTTTTTTGCTGTATCAGAAAAGATATAAACTTTATCATATCAATTTTTTTTTATGTTGCTTTTTATTAAATAGGCGTTACATCCCCTTCCTCTTATAATTTTGGGGATTTTTGGCAGTGTCTGTGTTGTGTAGTGATTTGTATTTTTGCTTGGTGGCTGTCAGAGTGCTGATTTTAAGCTTTTGAGTAAGACAGACGGGTCTCCTCCGCGGTGAGGGGTGTTGCTTCATATGGCGCACACACACACTCGTATTCACACGTGCACACGCACAGTTTGGCTTTGCTGAAAGCAGCTGCTACCCCAGCAGGGGATTTGGGCCCACAGGCACCATGTGTGCGTACATGGGTAGGTGTGTGTGTGTGTGACCCATAGTCTGTTTTTTCTTACCCTCGCCGGGGCAAGTAAACAGCTGCACCTCGGGCTAGATCAACATTTGGAGCCCTGCATCATCATGTTGTATAAACTGCTGATAATCCTACATCCACTGTGTTTCCTCTCTATCATTGAAGTCAGCATGACAACATCCCTGTTGACATTGGCACACATTTTTCCTGTGGGAGAAGATACAAAGTCTAGCGCTTTTGACTAACTACGTATTCTTTCCTTTTGGATTTTCACTTTGACTATGTTAGCTTGCAAGCGCTAACAGGATTCCGAAAAGGAGCGCAGTTTAAGAGCGCTTTCATTAAGTGGCTTCTAAAATCAAATCAAGGCGTCATAATCCCACCTAACGCATAGCAGATGCTACATGAGCCATGGCTCCAGGTACACAGAGATTTTGCGTAGGGCGTAAAAGCTGAAAGGTGTGGATCTAGTGGCAGCTTTGGCTTCTTGGGTCGCGTCTATGTAATGCGATACAGCTGATGTTTGGGCTGCGCTTTCCCTGGAGTGCTGGCGCGTTTAAACAGAGCAGAGTGACTGTGATAAGATGAACTCGTGTCGAAGGGGGATCAGGTTTCCAAAGCTCGCTATCGACCTCCTCGCTTACTTTCAGTGGCCCGTTTCTGTCGTGTCTCTTTGTACAGCTGGCTGCTCTTCATACTTATGAGTCACTCAAAAGGCAGAAACTTGGCCCTCTGTTTTTCTCACTGTTAAAGCATGGTGTGTTAGAGGAAGGAAAACACAACATACAGAGAATCTGCAGATGTTGGGTGGAAAACCACTGTTAAAATTGGTTATTAAATCTTTTTTGTTGATTTAGAAACTTGTAATTTTGTGGTTGAATACTGTAACATGAAGTAGTAGTCAGAGATTACTCTGAAGTTAAAAATAAACAGTTTGATTTAATCTTCTGTAGAGATGCAGGTGAATCTGTCTGCAGCACAACACAGAGAAGGGGTTTGTGGTTGAGCGTAGCTAGAAAAGGCTCGCAGAGGCAGCGACCACAAGTTGTGTGAAACTATGGAGCTGTGCATCAAGGTTGGCTCTCCGGTAGCTTTCAGGGCAAAACAAGACACAAACACTACTCAGCATGAACTAGAATTAGCGCAAAATTAAATGAAGCAGTTTCAGGATCAGCTTGCAGAAGAGTAGTAAAGTTACGAACATTTGTACAACCCATCTTTTAAAAAAAAACAAAAAAAAAAACAGTGAAGTGAGTAATCATTCTTAGACAGATAGGGAAAATGTGAGACCTTCCTGTTTGTTTCCATGTTATGCGCAAGTGTTAGTGTTATATGCAAGTATGTTGTATACAGTATATAGAGATAAAGTGTGAATCAGCATTTAAATTTATGTTGTGCCTTACACAGAAAACAGCAACAGAGCTGGGCTTTCTTTTCTTTATTAAATGGCAAATTACAGATCTGCTTAAAAAAAAAAATCTGAAATAATAGCCTACATTAAAGCAAACTAGGGATGCACCAATATGGCAATTGTTGATGCAGGTATCCAATTTGTTATGTCCATTTACATTTTAGCACAGTAGGACAGCAGCACACGTAAGTTCTGCTCTTCTGAAACACAAATACGTCATCAACTATTGTTTTGAAGTGTCAGCCAAATCGAAACATCTGTCTGGTGCTGATGTTTTTCAAGCGATTATTTGCTGGTGCTGGTATGATTCTGATATCATTGCCAATCCCTATAAAACTGTTGCCTGCACACTGTAAAAAACAATGAACTTTTTTCTGTCTTTTAAATGTTATTCAAAAGTTACTGAAAAACAACAGTGTTCACTTAGCCATTGCATAGTATGTTTTCTACATGGTTCTATTTTTGTTGTAGCACCATTTTGACAGTGAGATAATACTACACGTATTGCTAAACTAATGGTTTGTGATTGGCCGTTTTACATCAGTCAGATGGTCCCTTCCTTTCATTTGACCTCAGGCAACACACTATTAATTGGTGAATTGTGAGCAGAACTTGCTGAGTAGGTGGTCACATAATGAGCACTTGGTGAGTCGATTACTCATGCTTATGTCTAGTTCTTTATATCGTCGTTTTTAGAACAAAACCTTATATCTCCAAATTGGTAAATTTACAGGAGAGGCAAAAACATTCTTATTGTATAAGGGAAGTTAATATGACAAGATATTTTTCCAAAAAATGTTTGGGACCATTTCCATTCGTTCATTCATCAGTAAATTTTACAATATGGCAAAAAGAATTAAGGGTTTTCAAATTATGCAGATAGTAAAAAACTACAAAAATGGAGAAAGTTTTTGCATGACAGTCACGATATACCTGGTTTGATATGATGGATGCACTAATGTATTTAGTGGAGAGATTGTTTTAGTGACTTTACCTTGGGCTTTCTGGGGCCTTAAGCGCTGGCTCCTAAGGCCTGATGAATTTATTATGCACGCAGGGCCGAGGGTGGGCTGGAACAAAATAAAGTGCTGGGATTCAGTAACTAACAATGGCAGCAGTGGCACTGTCTGCCTCAGCTGCAGAGCGTCTCCACTGGATGCTATTGTTGCCTCACGAGACGGAGAGGAAATTGTTTCTCCTTTTCAGACTACAATGACTTCCTCCCTCAAAGAAGCCAAAAAGAACTATCACAAAGTGTCACTGAAGGAAAACAATATATTTACTGCGGGCGGAAAGACTCCGGGCATCAGTCTCTCTCCGTCATCTGTGCTTCTGTATAGGTTTGTCTGTCTATCTCTCTGTCTAACTCCCTCCAGTCGTGCCTCTTTTTCTCAGCTCTTCAGTTAGAAACTGAGCTGCAATCCCATATAAGGCCACTGGATCACGCATCTGTGCTCCGATCTCCATATTGGATCTTGGAGACGAAGGGAGAGCTGACAGGGGTTTTAAAGGATGAACAGGGAGAATGCGTTTCTTTTCCTGCTCTTGCTGCCCCGCCGTTTGCTGAGATCTTTTTCAGCTTCCCCGAAATGGCCTTCTCCTCAGGACTTTAGTGGATGTATTTGTAAATGCTTCCTTTATCCTTTTGCTCTAAGTCCTTCTCGCAGGCCAAAGACTTCCAAACAGAGACGAGCTTACCACATCAAAAACAAATGGCGAGAGAGAGAGAGAGAGGGAGAGAGAGAGAGAGAGAGAGAGAGAGAGAGAGAGAGAGAAAGAGAGAGACAGAGAAAGAGGAAAAACAAAGGCATAACAGAGAGCCATAAAACAGACAAAAAAAGGAGGCTGCGGTTAGCCTAACAGGCCCATTAACTTTAATTAAATGAAAGGAATAGTCTGGTGAAAGAGTCTAATCTGCACAATTTCCATCTTACCCCAAATGTAGCTGATCTACCAAGACATGTTTGCTGGCCAGTGTTTGCTTCTTTATTTTAGCCTCTGCTACTACTCTTATTTTAGCTTTGCTACATACTTTGCTATACTTTTGTCCCTTTTTTGATAACAGCATCTCCTGCAATGTCAGAAACCACACAAGCAAGTCTATAAGTCATTACTTAACAACCTGCTACAGTTTCAGACAAATATATGGTGATTTAGAGTTTGCAGTTGGTAATTGCTAATTAAGTTTCCATTACTTGTTAGCTAGAAAGAGAAATATATACACAGTAAGCAAGGAAATTGTACGAGTTAGAGGATTTGTGGAACTCTTCCTCGAAATATTGACTTTTCTTTTTGTGCTTGTGTGAATGGTTTACAGTGGGTGGTTTAGCGTGTTGTTTTTGGGAATCTGGTTCTGATTAAGCTCCAAGCTTTGCCTTGGGTGCCACACTGTGTCTCTGGCTGGCACTGGGTCCAGTAATACCTCATTATTAGGATCTAATTGTTGCAGGAAAGTGCCAGGGCTCACTCCATCATCATCATCGTCATCCTCGTGGGGCTGGACTAGCACAGAGCTGGAAGGGTTCAAGCCCCCTCTGCCCATTCTGTTGCCCTTCCAGGGCCTAAATACCTTATTAACCTGCCACAATACAGAATGATGTGCAAGACTTATTATTCATAAGGGCAAAGTCCAGAATTTCAGTTGTGCCAAAACCTGCATGACGGTGTTAATCTTGCAGAGTTTTTAATTTTTCTGCAAGAATACAGCAGAGAAACACACCAAAGATGGGTGATAGTCTAAAGCAAATTGTTTCCTTTGCTTTCATGTTTTCTTTGTGCAAAACTTTATGCAGGACAGCACAGTTTCCTTTGTGGTGCACAATGTCTAAATACACAGTTCATCTTTTTTTGTGCAGCTTCGTGTAAGCGCAGTGAACAGTTTGCTCCTGGTGTTTACTTGTTCATTTCAGTTTTGGATGTTTGTTTTGTTTTTTTTGTTTTTTGGCAGCTGATCTGGCAGGTTCTTTTGCTCATATGATAGTATGGCGTGCCAGAACAGGTTGCTCCATGTTTTTGCTGTTACTGTAAATGCAGAAAGTGTATATGCTTAGTAATTGCTAGTGAAAAGGAATAAATCTTGTTTGGGTGAAGCAGCACAAATCCCTGGTCAGGCTGTGTTTGGGTAAGCTGCTTGTGCCGGGCTTAGCCCTTCTGATTTTTTTTCCATCTGAAATGGAGAAAACCTCTGATAAGCCTGAATGGGGTTTTGCTCTAAAAAATAAACGCTTTACATTGGAGGATGAAAATAACTGGTGGAGCGACAGCATTGCGTTCTGCGTCTCTCGCCCCCTCTTACTCTCTCTCTTACTCTGTGCTGTCCTCTCTCTGTCTCTGCCTGTGTGTTTCTGCCCCTTGTCTTTCTTTACCCCTCTCTCTCTCTCTCTCTGTTTCTGTCCCTATGTGTCTTTTCTCTCTGTCTTTCTGCATTCCTGTACCCTCTCTCTCTGTCCCTATGTCTATTTCTCTCCGTCTTCTGCGATCCTGTCATCTCTCCCTCTCTTTCTGTCATCCCACCCCCTCTCTCTTTCTCTCTCTGTCTCTCTGCACTTCTGTCGTCTCTCTCTTCCTGTGTGTCCATACTTTTGCTGGTCTACATTCAAATGTGGATTCTGACCCTATTTCTTCCTCTCTGTCTTTCTCTCCCTCTCTCTCTCTGTTCTCTCTCGTATGTTTCTCTGTGTCAGCTCTACACTTAAATGTGGATTCAGATTGAGGGGACAGAGTTGAAACACATCACTTAAATTTCAGACTCAGTGTTTTCCAGAACACTGACCCTTTTGTTTTCCGGAGCCTCGAGCTTCTTTTCTCTCCCGCTGAGTGAGTGTCAGTGCATGCCTGAGTGTGTATGTGTGTGTGCGCACGAGCGCTGTGGTGCTGAGGTGACCTAGAGTGGCCTGTTGCTTTGGTCTCTTTTTACACCCCATTTTTTCCCCCTGTACCCTTTCTTCTCGATCTTCTCTTTTTCCATTTTTTCCTCGCGCTCTTTCTCAGCCACTCTGGCTCTTTGTTTGAGCGTCTCTCATTTTATTCTCCCTCAGAATGTGCTCCTCCATGCTTTAAAATATTAGCATATCATTGCCATGAGAGGCCTCAACTTTGCAATTAATGGCTTTTTAATGGCTCCCCTGGCCACCGAATTATGCAGCTCAGCTTCTTAACGTAAGCTGGGATGGTGGGGGACCATATGGACGACCGCCAGGCCCCATGTGGAGGGGCTTCAGGAGGTTCTGCAGAGCTTTATTTAAAAGTCAGGGAAAGTTTATTTGTCTGAACGTGCTGGGGACCCGGCGCAGCTCGAAGGAGCGGGCTTCTTTATAGTCACTAGATTAAGTGTCAGTTGGGTTTTGAGTTACTGTGAAGGTGAGGGGGCTGGGGTGGGGGTGGGGGCACACAGTAACACCCTTGAAGCGAACAGCTGAAGGGACCCTGCTGCTCTTTACATTTGTGACAGGAGAACAACAAGCGTTGACAACCTTGTAATGCGTAAACCAAGTTGAGGTCCTACTGTCGACCTTAGAATCTGTGTGTCTTTCAGAATGCACTCCTTTAGTCCAGTGAAGCAGACTGTCTAAAGATTAATGAGTGTACGGAATCTGTTTGGACATGTTTGAGGAAAATGTATTTCTCATCAGGGCTTCTACCAAACGAAGCAAGATAGTTATCACCCAGATCTATAGAGCTACATCCTAGCTACGGCATTTGTATATGAAACACAGCCATTCAAATGGAGAAGAGCCTTAGCCTACAACCCCACTGTTTGACATTGCCTGCTAGTGTGCTGTCCAGATAACCTTGGCACTGGTTTTGTGATTTGTTTTAGCCCACCCTACCAATACCATTACAGACTCCAAAATGAAAATTCAATCCAAGCAAATGGAATCGTGAGGAAAGAACAAGCTAGCATTAGCACGCTAATGAGCTAATCTGCCATGTTCAGCACCTCAGTGGAGAGGAGCCAAAAAACCTCTTTAGCCATTACTGAGGTTGTCAATGTAAAAAAGATTAAGGGAAAGAGTTTAGTTTTTGTTGTTTTTTTCTCTTTTTTGGCAGCCTGTTAAACCATGCTGGAGAGTTTCATCGGCGTGCAGGTTTTAATGCGGAATGCTCTTCAAGGTGAAAGGCAGAAAATGCTGAGCTGTCTTTCTCCAAAAAAGGCCTCCAGCACTGTCCTCTCTGCCCCGTTAGCCAGCGGGGGTTGACATTTGCCTTCTCATTTACAGACTAATTAGACTGATTTATACCAAAAGGTGAAGGAATCTCTCCATCCGTCCATTACAACAGGGAATTTCATATTGTGGGCAGTGCAGTTTTCAATCTACCTGCTCTCTATTCGCCTTACATTGCACAAGAAGATTGGAAGACTTAACAATAGAATTGCAGCTGAAATTGCTTTTTGTAACTCCAGGATTGTTGAGTAAGTATTTCTTGTCTGATTTTTTTTTTTTTTTTTAGTTAGCAAACTATTCTGGTGTCCCTGCTATGCCTCTGCCAATTTGCAACACAATCTCTTTCCCTTCCCTTGAGACGCCATTTGTTCCCACACTGTCCTGTATTCGGTTTTCTTCCACGCCAGTCTACTATTGTTCACTTGGCGGAAGGTTTTTTTTTTTCTTTCTTTTTTTTTACAGTACAATATATGGTATAGATATTCTGTTTTAGTGCTGAATATTTTTGTTCTTTGCTACAGCAAATATTATTTTGGGATTTTTTTTTGCCTGACTAAGTTTGTGGTAAGCAAGGGAGGGAGAGAGAAAGCAAGTGAGAGAGATAGAGAGAGACTCCTTTTTTAGGCGTTTGACATTTTCCTGCTCTTTATTAAAAACAGAGAGGACAGCCTTTGCAAACAGATGAGTTGTAATTAGGACATCAGAGCAGGGATAATTATGAACCCCGCACACTTTCTGCGTGGCGTCATGTACCAAAACACGTCCAGATGCCCTAGCTGACATGCATGCACAAGAATGCATGTTTTAAGTCCATTTCCTCCACATGCCAGGCAGTGCTATGCAAAATGAGCTTCCAGACTTTGACCCCACGCCTTTGTTCAGGGTCGCTTTCACGCTAATAGGTCATTCAGACCAGGCTCTGGCTCTGGACTGTGGCTCTGCATGTACTAATTATGTTATTAAGGGCCAGGAAAAAAGGGCAGCTGTTATTCTTCATCTTTTCATCTATAGGGATTCCACCATGGTCTGCCCTCCTAATGGGGCAAGGTCTCTTGCAACCTTTCTTTGTGTTCCCACAGAGCAATTTCAGCATCTATCTCCTGAAATCCGCTGTCTGATATTACAGCCTACGGCTCAGGGCTTCGTTCTCATTCCCACACCCGTCGTCTAGCTGTTGTTCATTTTGGAGCTTGAGTGGATGCCTGTGTCCGTTTTCTTTTTTCAATTATACTATTACACAGGTGATGACTGAGTGACTCATTTGCGAGGGTATGTGCAAATGGTCTGAGGAGAGTGTTATTTTTATTGCACTTAAGAATAACTTAAGAATGGTAAGTAAGTTTGAATTGTTGTCCATGTAATTACAGAACATTAATCTTTATGATGTAAGAAGCCTGGGATTCTGCAGGGTTAAAACTGTTTATCTGGTGTCTTTTCACTTGTAGAAACACTATATAGCATTAGAGAAAATACAAATAAACAATGCAATAAAAATGACCAATAATGTCCTGGTTTGCTAGCATTCAAAACTTTGGAACTACTTTAATATTGGTTATTTTATGTACAATAAAAAAGTTTATAATTGTACAATATTAGCTTAAAAATGCATTTTTAAATTCAACAAAATGTAGTTTTAGATGTTTAGTTAGTTTAGGATTTCCTGTTTTCAAAAAGGTTATTAGTATGTTGACATTTTTGTTAGTTTTGGTTCTTCTTGTACTTGATGCACTCCATCTATTGCATTGATTTGTTCAATTACTCAAGCAGCACACCTTTGCCCTTTTACTTCTATTATAAGTGTGTTTTGTGTCAGTGGGTGTTCAGCTCTTTGCTAAATATAATAAAAACCCATCAACATTAGTGTCTGTAGTAATTATTATCTGTGGTGCAGATACAGCAGATAGATTAGGTTGAAAAACTTTGACTAAGGTTTGAAAAAAATTGTTTATGCTAAAACACAGACAGACAGAAAATCATGGCTTTAATCATAAGTTCCTCTGATGGCCTAAGACTTAAGAGCAGAACTGCATATTACTTTTGAGCATTCTTGGCTCATTTAACAACATGTTTGTTATGTATTGGATATTAAATGGTAATGTTCAAGGTAAAAACCTAGTCTTAATGGTGTGTGTGTGTGTGTGTGTGTGTGTGTGTCAGGTGGAGAGAGAGAGTCGAGCCGCACTGGGTGATGTGTGTGTGCCCTCAAAGCAGGTTTCAGGCAGAAGTGCTGGTTCCCACAGGAGAGTGATTACTCACTAATATCTCAGCACTCAAAGCAAACATCTGCTCCACTCGAGCTGGCGTCGATTTCAGCGCTACCTTTAATACCTCATCCTTCCAGGATCACTGCGACCTGCCTTAAAGATTAAATTCTCCTCTTGATATATTTCACAGAAATCCAATGACTCGCTCACTCTAAATTGCTGGCAGGAGGCCGTCTTGACCAGATCGTTTAAAACGATTGGTTAAGCTTAATCTGCGTCGAGATATGTGATGCACGAAAATGAAAATTACTGACTCTCTTTCACTTGTTTTTAACAACTATTTCTTATTCTACACGGAGATGTTTGTTGTGTTATGCAGTCTTTGGCAAAAGTTTGGGCACCCCTGGTGACTAAAAAATTGCACATCAGTTCACACTAACTCTGCAAGGAGAACACTTAAATATGGAATTTTTCTGCAATTTTTGTGCACAATTTATCTTTATTTGCTGAATTTAATATATTGGAAAATCATCAAACATTATGGTATATGCCTGAATGTTTGCTACACTTTGGGTTGGTTTCCCTTTCAGAGATTAAGCCTCATCTTGGACTACACGGTTTTCCCAATGGAGATTCTCCATCGAAAGAAAAATGTAGTCTAGGACCTGTCCGGGAATCTGATTATGTAAAAAAATAAATAAATAATTAATTGTGCATAAAAAAATTGCAAAGCATGTTATCTGTGCAGAATGTGTTAACTTATTTTCACCTTAAAACCAACAAAACATGTCAGTTGACCAAGGGTGCTCAAACTATTGCACAAGACCATAATTTGACACTTTGTTGTAGGTCTTGTTAATATATAACTTCTCCTATGAATTTCACATTTTCCAGATGAAAACTGTTATGAAAGTGTTATTATTGCCCGTTTTCAGCCAAACATTTTCAGTACATCCCTAATACCCGTTCCTTTTGCAAGTTGATTCTGTGTTGCTCGGGTTTTGCTGTTGGAATGTGAATAGCTTTGTCCAAGTGGGCACTGATGCACTCAAAAATAAACCCCTAACATTCAGAGTTTAGGGAGAGCAAGTTCTGTTTCTTTCTCTTTTTTGAGAGGAAGTTTTCTCACTACGCAAGTATGTAGGAGGCAGCCAGTGACAGGGTCCTCAAGAGAGCCCTCACTCACCCCTTCTTTTTCCCTCGCATGCGATGTCTGTTTTCAAGGGGGTAGTTAGTCCAGAGGAGCTGCTGTTGAAGCTCTGCAGGCATCTGAGGGAGTGTGAGGGTCAGCACATTGTTAACTGTCTTTTCGTGGACTTGCCTTAATGTTTACAATAAGGCGTCCTAAAGCATCTGTTTCTGAGTGTTGTGAAAGATCATAAAGATGAGGTCTGAGGTTCCGCAGTCTGCAAGGCTATATGGGTTATTAGACAGCTATAAAGCATGAGATGAATGTGCAAATTGGTTGAAATTATAATTAGCTCTTGTTGGTGATGTGAAGGCTTTCAGACAACAGTCACGTCTTGGCTAGTATTGTTAAGGCACTGCTTCGGCTGTTCTAGGCTTTAAATATGCAGCCTTACAGTCTCTTCTGGTAATAACTGTTTCCACCGTCCACTCTGACTGTGTGTGTACGTGCATGCATTTTTGTGGTCATCTTTGTGGCATAAGAGCCATATCTGCAGCTCATGAAGGATCATTTGGGGT
>JAILXH010195113.1:36738-53061 GCA_023558415.1 Piaractus mesopotamicus | reverse complement strand
CTATCTATCTATCTATCTATCTATCTATCTATCTATCTATCTATCTATCTATCTACCAGCAGTTTTAACATACAGTGCAAGAGAAGAGTAGAAGAAACCGTTTATGCTGAGGGGTGGACTGATGTAATGTTTAAAGCATTTTTATGGCTTGGTTTCATCATTGTGTGATGTAGAAAAGTAGAAAGAAGATGGAGGAGGAAAAAGGAGGGGAAGGGAAAGAGAAAGAGGGAGAGAATGAGAGAGAGAGAGAGATTGGTCAGGCTACATTAGCTGTGTTTTTAAACCACGTTCAGTTACACTGTAACTGGCCAACAGGAAACCTGAGTGCAGCTGGCGAGCCTGACCAGAAATCTGGACAAACACAAGCCCCGACCGACCGGAGTCTGTGGTCAGCGAATGAAAGGAAGAGCGAACGGGAGAGACTGAGAGCTGGAATGTGGCGTAATCTTTCCCCCCCTGAGTTCCTGAATAAAGAGAAGGGTTATAGTGAGTTATTGTTTGAGACTCCTCCAGGAGAACGAAAATAACAATCATGTTAAAAACAGTTAGAAAGAGCCAAACACAAATTGTAACTTGGCTGATTTTTCTCTTTAAAGAGTCTCAGACAGTAGCCCTAGTCCAACCTCAATCTCCAAAACAATAAAGGTGCCAAAAAAGGAGCAATGCCATAGACGAATTTCCTTTCAATTGGTGGTTCATAAAGAACAATGTTTGCAAATAAAATGTGCAAGCGAAGAACATTTCTATAGATTAAAGAGCATCAATGTAATGTTGAGGTTCTGTACCAATAAAAGGTTTTTTCTCAAACTGTACATCTAAGCCAAGAACTCTTAAAAAAAAATATATTTTTAGGAGTGTAGCTTCCAGCTTTAAGCTTCCCAAACGTCAAGCTTATACTAGATTAATAGTTACTGGGCCCCAGGTTTCAATCACATACAAGACTGCAGAGGCACAGTCCCTTACCCAGACGTTACCTCACAAAAGCAATTTATAGTGAGGAAATGGTTTATAATGCAGGTAATACCCCTGTGAATCACTCAGTGAAGACAACGAGACACCCAGACGTCCAGCAGCTCCCCTGCGACCAGCCATCAAGACAGTAGCCTGGAGCTTCTGAATACACAGACATGTTCTGCAACATGCACATTAACAATAATATTTTATAATTGAATTATTTCATTACTGTTACAGGAAAACGTCCTATCTTCAAAACTGTAACTTTATAGGAGGAGGAAGAAATGTTCTTAACATCACATCTGTTAATGTAACCCAAAACATCTTGAGAGACTTGCTTAAAAAAGACTGTATAAACATCAAGTTTGTTTGTATCTTTGAAGATACATTTTTAATGGACATAAGGTTTTGTGCCCACATTTTGTAGCTAATAAACAATATTTTATTCCTCATAATTCTGTCAGCTGCTTCATTATTAAATGTTCCCGCAATCTGAAGGGCAGCTGTAATTTTCAAATAATGAAAAAAAATAAATAAATAACAGTAACAAGATGACAGATGTCTGTAATCCAAGCCGCAGTCCTGGAAACTATAATCATATGTAGTAGGTGCTGTGGGACGATACCCAGCATGCTTTGCCAAGTGTTTATATTAGTGGCTGAAGCATATTTACCTGTATGGAATTTCGATGATGGAAATGCATCAGACTCCCATGTGACCCAAATTTGACAGCATGCTGTCATTCTCCTCTATAATGAGGGGGTCTCACTCTGCCCTAGGGGCCTGAAGGATGGACAGTTGGAATTGTGTGTACACACACACACACACACACACAGGCCCCTCCCCCTACTGTCTGCAACTTTTATTTCTACAGATGAGGATTCCACCCAGCACTCTCTAATCACACACACTCCCCGGTTGAGCGTTGACCGGCACTAATGACCTAATGGCGCTGGCCTACATACAGTACAGTTCCTTCCAGGCTAGTGTCTGAGGACTCCCCCTTGTCTGTGAGATTCGTATTCATATTCTCATTCTTATGTATGCTCATGTTCATATTATTACCCAAAGCCAAGCACATGGCTATGTGGGGTGACATCTATCTGTCTATCTAACTACCTACCTTCCTACCTATCTGCCATTCCTCTCCCCTTCCCATAATCCTTTTCTTGTTTTTCTCTCCCCTTCCTTTCATGACCCTCTCATTCTCTTTCATTCCCTCTCGTTCTCACTCCATTTTTGTCGTTCGGCCATCTGGTTGGTTACTGTCGGCACTAGTTTCTTTCTCTGTGGCATGCCATCTAATTTTTTTTAGTGCCTGTTTTTCTTCTCTCGTCTTTCCGCCATGCTTTTCTTCATCCCGTCAGTCTGACACTATTCAGATTGTCACTGCAGATCTCCCTCTCCCTCTCTCTTTTCTCTTCTCTTCCCCTCTCTCTCTTCTCTTTGTCTCTGTCTTCTGTCTCTCTCTCTCCTTTGCTCTTTCTATTTTCTATTCCTTTTTTTTTTCTCTCCCTCTTTAGCTCTTTCTTTTTCTTTTACTCCCTGTTCATTTTAGAGTCCATTTCTAAAACACACACACATGCACATGTCCCATGTGCGCTGCTGTCAGCTGGTCTGCACAAGTCTTTCCCCCTTGAGATCAATCAGAGATGGATGGCAATGCAGTGTTTATCATAGAGCCCAACCTGAGATTTACATGTGACTCAGGCTATTTCCTTTGTTTAGAGTTTCAGCCTATATTTCACTGGAAATGCACCAAGTGCTGTGGAAATGTTGCCAGCTGCCGTGATTGTTTTGACCTGATCCAGAGAGAGTGCATACACATACACACACACACACACACACTTACCCAGACGTTTGAAGAATAATGATTATAGCATTTGTGAATGCCAGGGATTGGGTAACAATGGTACAGTATCTGTCTGTGTGCACATATATTTCTCTGTTATTAATCATCTGTCAGTGACTTCGTGACCTCTCCCCTTTCACCCATATTTCATTTGTCTTTCATGCATTTATCAGGATACATATGCTCAAATCTTGTGGTGATCCCTAACCATATTTTAGTATTGTTACACTAGAGCTGGGCCAATACTAAGATTAAAAAGGAATTCTATTTTTCAACGTTTTTGCATAAACCGATTGGTGAGATCTTATTGATATGATATGCGATTAGATTTCTTTACAGTGCTGGTGGTTGGAACCAGGGGTCGCATTCAGTCAAAAACAAAGCAAACACAGACATTTTATTTACTAAACGGAAAAATGTATCAAAATCTAAAATGACCAGTGAACCTACACGTGTCTTCTGAGATTATAGATGTAACACTGATATTGGTAAAGTTGTAGTAAATCAGACAGAAATATGTTTTCCTTATGTATTTTGCCTTAGAACATCCTGCATATACCTCTCTACTATGAATGTTTATTAAAAAAAAATAAAAAATAGGCCAAAACCTTGCCGCAAAACTATTGCAACACATTCGTTATGTGCCTTTAGAGACATTAAACACTCTGGATGTCTGGTTCCTATCATTACCACTGTGAACAATTCTGACGCGGCAAGTTAATCTATTCTTTTTTTATTATTTTATATTATGACTTTAAACTCCTCAGACACAGCACAATTTATTTATTTATACTCATTGCTTTACATCAGTTAGTATGTATAAAATACTCATTTTAAAGCTATATAAGGCTGCAGCTACGAGAAGCTCGTAAATTTTGTAAAACTTGTTGCATATCTTCTATTCCTGGCTTGCCTCTTGCTACAAAGGTTCTGTTTTTAAATTACTGGCTCATGCTTTTTTTGTTAATGTGTCCTTTTACAGACCGCAGTGAATTACATTTACATTCAATTTATATTGACAGGTTCAAGTCTGCACTTTCGATTTTTTCTGATTGTTTTAATGTCAAGAACAAAAATGTGGCAGTAGATAAGACAGGATAATTTTATCTTTCAAATTGAGATCATAATAAAATATCTACTTTAATGTACACAGCATGTAGATCCACATTTCCAGCAGTATTTCTCTACTTATGTCAAAGAGCTATGAGTGAGAATTATTATTGGATTAAATGTTTTTGTTGGTGGTGATAGCTGCAACTTATATGGGTTATAATTTAGCAGTTTCATTATTTTAGGATTTGTTTTCAATGTTAACCTTCATGATGCTGCTGTGTTATTGTGATTCATTTTGATACATCACACGCGTGTCATATCATGAAACAGTTGGCAATACATAGCCTTACTGTACAGTCATATTCAAGACATTTCCTTCCTGCCTCACCCCTCTCTGCTCCTCTCTTCCTTCTGCACTTCCCCCTATCTCTATTTTAAAATTGGCCTTGAAGAGGTGCTGAAAGAAAGATAGGAACACTCGTCTGTTTGCCTTCTTTCACCAAGGAGGGTCACGCTTGGGTGGGCCGCCATTTGTCCCAGCTTGCCACTCTGACTTTTCTTGCCACCTCCCTTCCTGTAATGCTTCCGTCTCCGGCGGTGTAATGATGTTAGCCAGGTTCAGGCGTCAGTCAGTTTTTAGTCATGAAGTCTTCATGTCCTCATATTTCACATATTTGTGGGAAAAAGAGCATGGCGACCTGACATTACAGAGGTGCATATTGACCCAGGGGAGAGGAGATAGGAGTGGAATCCAGATGAGGGTAATTGAATTTATTGTCACTGTTACTCCCAGGGAGAGGTGGGCGAGATATGGCCGGAAATGAAACATCATGATAATGAAAAACATTCATGATTTGCATACATATAATGATATTTTGTTGTCTTGCAAACAAGCTGCAATGGACCAATACAAAATGCATCAAAAAAGGCTATGAAAAACCCTAATATAATCTTTTTTTTATTATTATTATTTATTATTAATAAAATAAGATGATGTCACTTTTTACTAGTTTATGCACTACAGATACTGTAGACGTCTTGTTTACAGCTCTCTATAATTAGTCTGAATGTGTCTTTTTTGGGATGGATGCGGCGATTCAGTGTTCTGACGTTCTGACGATACCTGTGAAACTGAGCATCTTGCAAGCAATACATCCAGAGACTTTGCCGATGGCCACTTTAACTCATTAAAATCTGCTGCCAGAGGAGGTATAGCCATAGTGAGAACATCAGCATGTAGAACTGGAGCTTTTTGTGTCCTAGTATGTTTTCTATCACTATAAAAGATGCAAGAGGCTTCATTTATTTCGTTCCTGTATATCTGTTTTTTTTATGTTGGGTATACTGTGAGCACCTGAGCTCATTCAGACTGCAGTTTGGATCAGTAAACACTTATTATTGTTTTGTTTACTCATACTAACTATAAAAACACGACTGAAGCTTGAAGCACAGCCCTAGTCTAGTATTTTTTTGTTTTGTTCAGAAAGTTAGTTTGTGATACAAACTAAACAAATTGGTTAGTTTGTTGGGTCATGTACTTTACATGCAAAAATAAATCCAGCAACAGTCTGGAGAAATCAAATTATTAATAAAGAATAGTAGATTAAAATACAGAAAGAGGTGCTTTTGTGTGCTGACCTTAAAAGAACATACTAATAAAAGCGTATTGTGACATCATTTATCATGTTAATGATAATGTATTATCATATCACCCACCCATAAGACAGTCATACCTTCTCAAATCTAATTTGACCTATCCCTGACTCCTACCATGGAGAATGAATGGACTTGGCGATAGACTTTCCATTGTGGAGAATGTTCCTCTGCTTGTTCAGTTATTGATCTGCTGCAGCAGCAGTAATCTGTTAGGCTTTATCTTTGTGTATAGTGGCATATGTCACTAAAAGGGGTGTGTGTGTTACTATGTAGTCATATTTAGTGCTGTAAGTTTTCCACAGTGGCATTAGAATGGTTTATGGTGTGTGGTAATATATGTCTGAGGATAGAGATTCTAAATGCACTGAGAATATTGATGCAACGCTTCGACAGGCCTTTTTAGAGAGCTCTCATCTAGAATAAGCAATCAGTCGAGACTGAATACGCACGTTCACGCACAGCACGATTTCACTCTGGGACTGCTCATATAGTCTGCATACTTGAGCATTTCTGACGCCCTACTGTGATCTCCCTCTGCATGCCTTCTACACTAAAAAGAATGTGAGACTGTGAAGAAAATGGATCAGGTTTGTGAGTAAATCTGCACACTAAAAGGATGGCTCTCTCCCTTTGACCATCTGTATTGTATATCATATCCAATTGGCTTGACTGCATGTCCTTAGGCTGCGGAAGGAAACCCACGCAGACACAGGGAGAACATGCAACACCACACAAAAAGGGCCCTGGTCACCTGGCCAGGGAACCGAACCCAAGCCCTTCTTGCTGTGAAGCGACAGAACTAGCCACGCTGCCACCCTGCCACCCTAGCCCCAATCATTTAAGCAAAGATACTTCTCTCAACCTACATACAGATCTTAATTAAGGTTGCACAGACTAGTCAATGGGCCTGTTTACACCTTGCATTATCATGTGTTCATATCTGGATGTTCTTTGACCAGATTCCATTTACACTGTTCATTAAAATGCACCACTGATTTGACCAGATGAGACCTAATTTTACCCTCACGTAAAGAGCACATCAACACATACATTTCCGTTTTTTCCTGTTACAATAGTCGACTATCTTTCGTCAGGCCAAAGTTTTCTGTTTTTGCTTGTGTTAAATGTGGGCAAGATCCGTCTCTGACCACCTCCAATTGTGGTTTGAGTGATCTGATTGTAATCTGATGACAGTGCATCCTGGGAGTGTTTACACCTGCCTTTTCTTGCGGTCAAGTGACATCTGATCATGATCCGATCACCAAAAACGCGCATTGATGCAGTGTGATTTAGGACATAGTATGACTTCCTTCGAACCTCCGCTGACAGCCTTTTCAGGCCTACACACACAGAGATGCGGTTTTAGTAGATTGTGAGAATTTTGATGATGCATTTTCACAGAAGCCAGTTTGGACTTTTTGGGTGACTGTTGAGTTCTAGTGTTTGTTAGAAACATTAGCCTCGCAGTTCCAGTTTTAAACTAAAGCATAAATTGCATAAATTTGATTTTTTTTTTGCTGAACTATTTCTTTAACGACTAGCAAAAGTGTGTTGAGCATCTGCGAGGAACATATATGTTCCTAGATGTTGATGGTTCATACACACGTGATCAATTAGAACACTTCCCAAGAGAGCTGTCCACAAACCTGTCCACAGGCCATTCACACCATTTCTGTGTGTTTGTGTTTCTCAACAGTTGTGAGCAAGGTACCTTTTTCTAACAGTGTTAAAGTGCTAAATATTCTAATAACAATCAAATTCGTTGGTTCATAAATCTGTGGTTTAGTTGCTTCAGGACGTTGTGCTCTCTTATATATTTTAGTTTGTTTATTTTTTCTGCTTTCATTAAGCCACTTTACAAAATAACAGTGTGGAAGAAAATGAATTAACCATTTACAAGAATGTACAGACCAAATTTAAGTCGGTTTGAGTTTACCTAACAAGTTAATGTGGTTTGAGGCAGGGGTGTGATGATTTAGGCCTACTTTAATTGGTATCCTAAGCTTTAATTACTTGTTAGCAAATGAAGCTTTGTCGCTTCAGTACAAAACTAAAACCAAACAGTCTTGGCTGATAGGCTGTATTTGTGCAAGGGGGGAAACTGTAAATATAGTTTTTATAGTTTACTTTATTATTATCCACTACAATCATCTCAGCTGGACGTCTGTAGGATACAATGCAAATGCATATAAACATGTTCTTGTCTGTATCATTTTTGTGTATTTGTGTGCATGTGTGTGGGTTAGTGTCAGAGCTCACCACTGTTAGGCCAGTCAGTGACACCCCCCTTGCCAGCTCCTGAGGGGGGGCGTTGTTATGGTTACCACAGTCCACAGTGGAGCCTGGCGTCAGGGTTGTGGCCTGCTTCTCTGCGGCAGGAAAACAAGCAGGGTCAGATCACCCAACCGTCTCTCTGAGGGGCTGACCCTCTGCCCTCATCTGCCCGGAGAGAGAGGATAGTACAGAACCAAGAAGAGAGAGAGAAGGAGGAAATGACAAGGCAATAGGCAGCTTGAAATTTGTGGTATTTTGTGAAAAATACTTAAAACGCTTTGAAATGTTTGACAATATAGATATTGAAAACATGAATATTTTACAAATATAAACATACTTACTCTTTGACAGCAGATTAGTGGATACATTGTTTAGTTGAAATGTGGCGATAAACTGTGGTGAAAATATATTTGAAGGGAAAAATAATGAAAGGGCAGTTTCTTGTGTCATGTGAGCAAGTGCTTAATTTTTGCGCTGTTGTCTTTTGAGTATTTTGTTTAGATAAGATTGTAACAAATTGCTCAATATAAGCCTATTGACTGTATATACTGTCTTCTTTCACCTTTATTAAGTTAGGGAAGCCAAATAAAGGTGTACACAATTTGCCACATACATGACATTCCTGATGGAAACATGGCATCACAACTAGGTTTATTCAGTAAACTTTATACAACAGCACCTGACTCCTCTGAGACATATGAAGCTGGGCACAGCTTTTTTTCAAACGGCTACTAGTGCAGTGTCTTTGGACAGCTCAGCGCACTTGGGCGAACACTAACGGCCAGTTCAGTTACATCAGCTGCATTGGCTCGCATCACGCAGGGTGGGGGAAAAGGAGGCCGTTCTACTCACCCAGTTATGCTGTTATGCTTTCTTGGACTCCTGGATCGAACTCCTGATGATAGAGCCACCACTTGGGTGATTGTGCCACTCAGAAGCCCAAAAAGAAAGCATTTTTATTGCTATAAGTCAAATTTCATATAAAGCAAAATTACATTTTTATTTAATTACTTTTAAAATGCAAATAAAATTTATGGAAAACTAATGACTATTTGAGCCACAATGCAGAGAACAGAGAAAGTGTTGGCTTAGTGAAAAAAAAGAATAGTGAGGATAGCAGTAAAATAGAGCACCGGGCACTCTTGGTCAAAACTGCTCTCAAAGTGTGCGGGGTCACTACTATCAGATGACCAGTTCAGATGAATGAATACAACTCTGCTTAGAGACCTGCTTTGGCTTATCTCAACTCTAAGACCACCACACAGGAGACCACCCCCCCTGCACACACACACAAAGTCTATACATGTGTATACCTAGCTGTGCTTTCTCCCTCAACACCTTCTACTCTGTTTTCCCTTATTTATTTTTGCTGTCCTAATTTCCAGTGTCCTAATCACACTTTTTTGCAATCACACTTTTTTTTTCTTTGCTTTTCCTTCTGACTTACTCTCACTCGCTCTTTCTCTTTCTCCTCTTTTCATCTCCCATTCATCCCCCTCTCTCCGAGTTTCATGGCCATATATAGACTTCACTGTGGCAGTATAGAGTGATTTGTGAGTGCTATAATCAGGGTCTTTAAGCAGCGTTCCCCATAGGTGGCCTTAAAGCTGATTTATTGCTGGCTCTCTCTGTCCGAGAGCGTATTTCAGATCCCTTAAAACCCCAACCCACGCTGCCCTAAATTAACCTTGGCTCAAAAGGTCAGTGGATAGCAGGTTTGGCTTGGAGGCGTGGGGAAATATTGATTGAAGCGAGAGAGGTTGGGTCATTTAGGACGCTGCTCAGATTGTGAGGTTCAGAGTGTCTAAATTCTAATGGCTGGTACCTCTGCCCAGACAAACCTCCAGTATAGAATCCAAAGTCCATATAGGCAAGTCTATCCACTTAGCAACTCTCCTGGGAAGACATTTGCAGTTATACAAGACCAGGCTCCTGTGTGCTTCAAGGAAAAGGGACCTCGAAACCCAAAACTGATAGCCCAGCTATTTAAATCTACTAGTAAAATCAGAAAACTTTGTGGTCTTTGACTCAAATAACACTAGACAGGTTGCCAACATTAGGTCAATTTGCACTAAAAAAGCTACATCTATTCTGTCCTAACAGAGTGGCCTTTCATACAAGTACATAATTACAAGTACATAGAACTGATAGCTAATGTTGCAAAAATATTTTGGCAGTCACTGATAAAATCATATTCTGTATCAAAGTTCATATTTTGCCAGCCTCACATCTGTATTAGAATATACATGTTCCCTTGATCAGTGGTAGTTTTTGTGCTCTAATACAACTAATTCATCTAATCAGCTAATTAACAAGCTCTTTCTGAGTTTAAATATATATATTAGAGCAGGAAAACACAAAAATATGTGGGACAGGGGTACTACAGGACCAGAGTTGGAAACCACTGTCCTAGATATGAATTTATTGATACCAAACACTTCATGTATCACTCTCCTGCAAAGCTGACACCACTCTAATGGTTTCTTGGGGACTTGTAGGCCTGTAAAAGCAGTACATGCAGGCCCCTCTAATGGTAGCAGAACTTGGCCTGCTCCCAGCCCCAGATGTGGAGCATGTTCTCCGGTTTTAGATTGCAATCTTTCTGCCTCCATAAACATCCGCTGCTGGGCCTGAACTGGGCATGTGGAGGCAATGATGGACGGCAAAAAGGGACTCGGAGAGGCAGAGCAAGAGCAGGAGCAAGGCCAGCAGCCTTGCAGGTCATTATTACTCCCTGCTGGGTGCTGACACATAGGGAGGAGGAAAGGGGTAAGAGGGAAGAGAAAAAGGGAATGGAAACCTAATTGCAAGTTGCAAGTGCGAGAGACGAGCACAGGAGAAGTGAGTGAGTGACCTTATTGAATGACTCACTCTGAACTCTAGGGCCCAAAAGTTAAAAGAGTTGAAAAAGAACTACTGAAATTGATAGGAATGGCTAGAGAGAGAGAGAGAGAGAGACAGAGAGTAACAGCATCGGGAAAAGTATCACAAAGTATGGGAATTAGCTAGGAATTGATCCGTCCAGACTGCACCCACAAATGTGTTCTGTCGTAGCAACCATTGCAAGGTTAGACAAGCTTTACAGAACTTCTCTTGAACTAAATGAGAGAAAGTTTTGATCTTTGTTTAGAGTTGCTACGTAACACTGAGTTTCCATTTTAAAATTTTATACTATTGAGCAGGACTGTTTTGTTGTAGCTAATTGAAACTAGGCAGATTATAAATGACACCGACAAATTTGCCGTGCTAATATACTTACAAAGTGAATATCATTTGTAATTTTTTGCTAATGTTAATAACTCCAAATTTAGGTATTTTGGCAGAGAACGAGAAGATATTTTTCCCAACGTTCCGTAAAGTCAGTTGCAATTTGTTGGTGGAGCATGGATAGGGCAGTTCTGTTTGAAGAACTGATCATTGATCAGAATGGACTTCAGCCAGGGCAAGTAAGCTCAGGGGCCTTGATTCCTCTCTGACTCTTCCTCCACCCTTCCACACTTCCTCCCCCTCAGCTATTTCTGATCCCCCCCTCACACCACTGATGACAGACCAGCCTTCTCTCACTCTTCCTTCCCTCCCTCCCTCTTTCTACTCTCTCCTTCATCCCTCCCTCTTACATGCTGACTGTCTCAGCTTAATAGGCTGCTGTGGCAAGTGCCAGTGATCGCTCTTTAATGTCTGTTTGATGAAGATGCCACAGACTGTCAGAGTGATAAAGCAGTGAACTACATCTGTCAACTCCCGCCAAGCTCACTCACTGCTTTACGCGCCCAGTGACATGGAATGCTTTACGGGCAGGGGATTATGGGTAATGTAGTTATGCTTCAGTAGGTTAACCCCTCAAAGTTGCATTATTGCCGACGATAACAAAAACATGCTGTTATTTAATATGAATTGTTTTTAATACATAGAAACAAGCAGAGAAAGTTTGTAAAGAGTACAATTTCTTAAATTTCACTGATACCACATTTGTGATTATGTAGAGAAGATATGTTATTGCATGTGCACACTCCGATCTGAAAATACAGACATTTTTCCGGATATGTTTTTGAGGAGCTTTGACATTAGATAATCCACTTGCCTAAAAAGGCGAAAGGTTTCTAAAACTGGAGTTATATAGAGAAAATGGGACCCCTTGCAACCATGCAAGACCTGGTAGACCATCAAAACTGTGTTGGGACTACTTAAACCATGAGAAGCAGAAACTGTCAACTTCTAAGACTGAACTTTGGAGGTGTGAAAAAATATCTCTACAGAATTGCTTGGGAAACTGAGAGTGTCTCCTGAAAAAACTGGAAGCTGTAATAAAGGCAAAGGATAGACACACTAAATACTGAAAAAAATGTATATTGTGTTTAGTTTTTGAGCGTTCCTTGTGAATGTTAAAAATGTGATTCCTGCTTTCTTTCTGACATTAAAAATAAACAATAATGGCCAATTTGATGGGAAATTAAATAAGTGAATGGAGGTCTCTGATTTGCACAGTATTGTATATTGCAGATAAATGTTAAATGTTAAAATGAATAATGTAATTACATAATTACCTTTAAGTAGTGTAGTAAAACAACAAATAATAACTCTAATAGAATTTAGGGGGTTTAGGGGTTAAATTGTTTTTTATTTACAGTTTGGGGAGTTGAGTGGACTTTAGTTGCTGGAAGCACAAAACTTTGTTACAAAATCAATGTTCTTCTAGTGAGGCTTTACTCTCTTTTTTTATTAGACTATTTCCAGGAAATGAACCATAACATTGTGAATTATTTTAAAATTAAACTCTCTCCTGGGAGTCATTTTAAATATTTAAGGTAGTTTCCCTTTCGGTATTTTTTTCTCTTTCTCTCTGTTTTACTCTAGATCTCCATCACTTTATTATCATCTTTAAACACTTATTTGGAAAGGGGAGACATTATCCTTGCGCGTGCGGATTTCTTCCCTACAGGCTTTCTAAATTCACTTGATGGAGCGCCGGTAAACATCGGTGCGCTCATGCTTCTGAGAGGCTCTGTGCCATCCCCATTGATTGTGTTCTAGCCTCTGGGCTTGTTTGTGTTTCCTCTTGCTCCTTTGATAGTTTCTGATCCTCCTCCAAACCCGATTAAGTAGCATCTCTCTCTCTCTCTAAAACACTCATTTGCCTGTTCTGACCTCCACTCCACACGTTTTATTAGGTATCGGCGAGTGACTTGGGTCTGTAGGGAGTGTATAGTTTTAGAGACTGCTGACATAGATGTCCGTATTTCGTCTCTCAGTGTTTTTTCTTCCTACTTTTCACTAATTCATAAAAGAATCGAAAAGTTCATATTTTGTATGACTAATTTTGATATTTGAGTATCTGCGAGAGTCCATGCACAGATATCCGTTTAACCCTGGAGACGGAGGAAAAAACAACAGCAAAAACATTAAAAATGGTTTACAACTGAACTTAATGTAGAGCCGTGCTTACTTTATCAGGTGACAGCACTGGTGCTGCATAAAGGTCAAATCTGAGCGCAAGGTCTTCAGCTGTGCAGAATTAGCAAGTTGGCTTATCTCAGCATAAATGCTCTGCCAGCTTCACAGTGCACTTCATTCTACCTTTACTGACCCTTTACTGAGTCCACTGCTTTAATTTGCCTCTGAGTATACAGGTTCATGTGAAAGTGATGGATTCACGTTGGAGGTCGGAACAGACATATACAAGTGCTCTGTTTGTTTTCTCTGAGCTCATTTTACTCGCTGTAGGCAACCTCATTTCTCCATTGAGATCACCTTAAAGGAACCACAATCTTGCCTGCCAAACTGCCTTGCAGATCAGACTGCGGGACGAGAGGAAACTCAAAAACGGAGGGTGGAGGAATGTGGCCTCCTAGTAAATCTCAGTGCGGGACATTTTAGGCCAGTTAAGCCTTAGGAAAAAAAACACCAAACACCACATGTTCAGCGTGAGTTTTTGCCCTAAAACCCACTCTCAATGAGCTGCCTTGGACTGAGTTCACCATTTTGGCTGTGCTTCAGCTCTTTTACTCGGCTCTAAATATAGGTCATAGTTTTTTGAGTAATTAGGGTTATTTCTGATCTGATTGCACCGCAGTACCTAATTCATTCAGGATCTGGTTTCTTTTTCCATGCTGTAAACAGGAGTGAAAGGCTGACTCTGGGTCATGTGATCTACACACTGGTCAGTTTAGAGAGTCTTTTAAACATGTCAATCATTTGTTAGGAGCACACAAAAAGTATGAAAACATTTCATATGCTCCAGATATGTGTCCCGATTTCCACCTTTATTCCAAATACTCATCTGATTTTACTCCCCTACACTTGGGATGGAGAGGGCCGTGGGGTCACCACTTTGGGAAATTCATTTAATACGAATGGCACAGGTTATTTAGCCGCAGGGTGTCCGATTCTTAATATAGATGAAAGATTAATGAGGTATATGGCATCCACCTTTGAAGTCATTCTCAATTTTGCTTTGCGATTTCTTACACTTTCACTAGTGCGATTCTCCCTGATTGCACGTTAATAGATTTTATCCCAGGAGGAAAGGGTTAATTCACACTGATAGGGGAAATGGGAGATAATTGACAGTAATGTGGTTAATACCATAGACCAAAGGAGCCAGATAACTGCAGTACTAATGTACAAGCACATCAGTCTTAATTTGTCTTTTTACTGGTGATAATTCTGTTTTTAATTTGTTTGCAACCATTGAACCCTAAATTTTATTAAAAAAAAAAAAAACATTGCATGAACTTAATTTATTAAAGCCATTCAGTCAGAGTAGAGAATATGCATGCCTTGTTACCACAATATAAAATGCAATTTCTTTAGTGTCCACATTCTGGATATACTAAAGCAGGAGTACATCACTGAAACTAGTGAAATATTGTGAAAAAAACATCTTTGGTTAAACTATATATCAAAAAAGCATTTTGTGCTATGGTGGATTTTGTCAAATTGATGTAATTGCAAAAGAATTTTGAAACTTGCTGCATGCTTCCACCTTTTCCATGTACTTTACCACTCTCACCATTGGCAGCCAAAAACAAGTACAAATGCACCTCAGGACAAACAAAAACAAACCCCTTGTACTTTTGTTCACTTAAAACAAAGAAGATTTAATCAGTACATTGAATAAAAAGTGGGATAGTAAACTTCTACACGTCTATTACTTCTATTCTAGTTAGAAATGGAAAGTGATAAAAACGCTGGGTCTCCAGGTAATTGACTTAATTAGCTAAGCCGCGTTTTAATTGAGCGTTCATGATAAGTTCACAACGCAGGAGCGGAGAGGGCACATGCAATCTGTATCAGAATTAGGAGATATGATTAACTTCTGATTGACTTATGCGATCGATTTTGCATACCTGTGTGTCTGTGTGTACAAGTGCACAGTATGGTGCATCTCTGAATACTTTTTTCAGGCTACTTACATTGGTGTGCATGATCATATTTGCATGTGGTTTCAAATGTCTGGGAACTGTGTGTGGAGTGCGTTGAGAGTCTGTGGACATATTTGCATTTGTGTATGTGTGTGTGTTTGTGACACTAAGACTTCTGTGGCTGATGTCCCTCCTAGCTTTAGGCTTGTGCCAACAGGATGCTTTTGATGTGGTTGTGTATGTTCGCTGGAAAAAGCGTTTGAAGACTCACACAAACTCACACATACTCAATTCCCTTCTATAATAAATTCACATTGTGTCTATGTTCACTCTTTTATTTGTTTTTGTACACACAAAAAAGTGAATATAGACAATTTTTTAGGTACACCTACCTAGTACACTCATTGGCCATTTTATCAAACGCCTACTACATAGGTGCACTTTGTTGCTCTACAGTTAGTGACTATGTGGTGCTGCAGAATGTATCGGCCCCCTCCACCCCATCTGTCAATGAAAAAGAATGTTTGTGTAGTGGACAATTCTCAGCACCACAGTGATACCAGCATTGTTGCATGTTAGTGTATTTGCTTTTATGAGTGTACCAGGCACAGAAACGTGGCTGGGGTTTTCACACACCGGGGCTAGTCTGCCAATCAAAAATATCCAGCCGACAGTGATCCTGTGACCAGAATGTGATCACTGCTTGAGATGGCTGAATAACCTGCACTTTAGTAGCCATTTTGACTGGAAATTAAATAAATGAAAGCTTTTGCACTGTACTGTATATGGTAGGTGTGGCTGATAAAATGGCCATTGAGTGCAGGTACTAGGTAGCAGCACTGTATACTCATGTTTTATTTTGATTATATTTGGCAAATATTATTTTCTATATCTCACAAACAGTACTAAAATATGTTGAAATGGATGTGTGTGCACATGTAAGTGTACGTGTTTGTCTATGTGCATGTACGTTTAACCTGGAAACAAGCTAAAAGCCACTGTGCTAGAAATCATTTACACTTTAGATGATTTGCATTAGTAACTTAATATGATAAATATGCTTAATGCACCATCTACGATAAAAATACTCACCACTTCAACATTAAGAGCAGCACTTTACACATCACTCTTGCACACAGAAATCATTTTAGAAAGAAAAAAAAACATTAGTTA
>JAILXH010195075.1:9178-27529 GCA_023558415.1 Piaractus mesopotamicus | reverse complement strand
TATAGACCCTGACAGTGTGTAAATAGGCTGAGGCTTGCTTTAAGTCAAGGATACAGGCAGAGCTGTACACACTTTTTAGACTTTGTCTTTTACAACCAAAGGCAGGCTTATCATTAGTAATGCAAACTAGCTGACATACAATAAGCAGTAACCATAGCAGCAGACAAAATGTAATTTCTGTCACTGCAAAAACCAAAGAAAGCCTGCTGATGGTCCATTCTCTTATTACTGTACAGCAAGTGTGTGAACCTTGCAATAGAAAAGCCTGAGCTGGTTGTAAAATAAATACACAGTCTGAGCAGCTGTGCTCTTATATAATTAGGGTCATCACATTATTGTTTTACAAAACTCTTTAATTCTCTCGCTCGTAGGCTCCAGATATGTGAAATGAAATGGCCTAGCACAACAGACTCCTGAAGAAATAGCCTGGTGACAAATCAAATTTACACAACTGTCCCCTTACTCCAAATGTAGATCAGCCAAGACATGCTTTGTTCCTGCTTGTTTAGTTTTGCACTGGAGCTATGAAGCTAATATAGCTAATAAGTAATGGAAGCTTGTAATCCAATTCTAACTACAACTCCATTTACTCAGTCACATGTTCTCAAGCATAATTTTGACAGATTTCATTTTCAAATGATAATACTGTGATTTCTACTGACACACAGTAATATGCAAAGGTTTAGAAATCTATTAAAAATGTATTTATTTGGACAGTATGCATTTATTTGCTCTGAAAAACAATAACACATCATTTTAATACAGTAAGTAGTGATTTTATGTCTGTCAGTGCATTTGTGTAACTGGTTGTGCCACCCTTGGCAGTAACAACTGCAATTAAACACTTGTGATAACTTGCGATGAGTCTGTTACATCGCTGTGGAGGAATTTTGGCCCACTCTTCTTTGCAGAATTGTTTTATTTCAGCTGAAGGGTTTTCGAGCATGAACTATCTGTTTATGGTTTTTGAGATGGGATTAAAGTCAGGACTTTGACTCGGCCACGCCAAAACCTTAATTTTGGTTCTTTTGAGCCATTCAGAGATGGACTTGCTTGTGTTGTTCGGATCTTTGTCCTGCTGCATAACCCAACAGTGCTTGAGCTTTAAGTCACAAACTGATGAGCCAACATTCGCCTTTACGATTTTCCGACAGAGCCGAATTCATGGTTCCATCAATTATGACAAGTCGTCCAGATCCTGCAGAAGCAAACAGCCCCAGACCATCACACTACCACCACCATGTTTGACTGTTGATATGATGTTCTTATGGTGGAATGCAGTGTCAGCTTTAAGCCAGATTTATCAGGACCCATGCCTTCCAAAAGGTTCTACCTTGAATCATCAGTCCACAGAATGCTACGCCTAAGGTCTTGGGGGTCATCTAATGTTTTTGGGTTTTTTTTTGGCAAATGTAAGATAAGCTTCTGTGTTCTGTTTGGTCAGCATTGGTTTACACTTTGCTGCTCTCCCATGGATGCCATTTCTGCCCAGTGTCTTTCTTATTGTGGAGTCACGTACATTGATCTTAATTGAGGCAAAAGAGGTCTCCAGTTGTTCAGATGTTCATCTGGATGACCTCCCGGATAAGTCGTCGATGCACTCTTGGTAAAATTTTGGTAGGACGGACACTCCTGGGAAGCTTGCTCTCACTGTGGTTCACTGGAGTCCCAGAGCCTTAGCAATGGCTTTGTAACCCTTTCCAGACTAGTAGATTTCAATGACCTTGTTTTGCATCTGTATTTGAATCTCATTATATGCTGCTTTTTGAGACCTTCTAGGCTGCTTCACATTGCCAGACAGGTACTATTTAAGTGCATTTTAGATTCAACTGGTCTGGCAGTAATCATGTCTGGGTGTGGATAGTGAAATTAAACCCAAAAGTCAACTGAATTTGGTTAACTGGTTGATGTAGTAGCTAAGGGGGCAATTACTTTTTCACATAGTGCCAGGTAGGGCTAAATAGCATTTTTCTTTCAATTAATCACATCATTTAAAAACAGCATTTTGGGTTTACTTGGGTTATCTTTGTCTAATAATAAAAACAGTCTGAAGATCTGAAACATTCAAGTGTGATAAATATGCAAAAAATGGAAGAAATTGAGAAGGGGCAAATACTTTTTCACAGCACTGCAGATGCTGGATGGATAGGAAGTTCTGTACTTAAGTAGTTTTTGTCCTACATTTGTACTTCTACTCAAGCTGTTTGTTGGAATACCTTTTATTTTTACTTGAGTATGGGTTTACCCACCTCTGGAATGTCACAGTTTAAGAAACCACATTCGTTTGAGATTGCTTAAGAACTTAAGATAGAATTTGAAGCAAGAGATGAATAAGCCATGGAGTTTGCACACTTCCATTACTAGCTACAGTAGCCTCATAGCCTAAAATACTTATAAAGTTGATCTTTTATTGAACTAATTTTCATTGAGCTCGATGCTAGACTTGGCATACCTTGCAGTTTCCTGCGGTGGAAGCGTGGAGAGCCCAAGAAGCTGTTCTTGATGGAGTTGAGGCGTGTCCTCCAGGGCATGCCCCCAATGGAGGGACTGGGAGGGGGCGTTGGGGTCGGGGTGCCTGCAGGGCTCTCCTTGGGCGTGTGGACGGGTGTCCCTTTGGGGGTGGGGAGGGGACTCCCCCTGGGGGAGGGGTGGGGGGTCACCTGTATGATGGGGATAGATTTGGTGCTGTGGTCAGAGCCGGGTACAGGATGGAAGTGGTGTAGGCGGATGGGGGCGAGAGGCATGACAGGTGAGAAGGGCACTGAGAGTTGAGCTGGCGCAGTGGTAGTGGGAGTGGCCCGCCGCACCAGGGGGCTGCCGGGGATAGTGGGCGGCTGCGGCTGGGATGGGGTGGAGGGCTCTGAGCGTGCAGCCGAAATGGGCTGGGGCTCAGTTTCTGGTAATGGGTTGGATCTAGTGGCGTGTAGGGGCTTATCAGAGACTTTAGGCTTGGCTGGAAGGGTCTGAGTCTTTGGGCATGTACCCAGGAGCGACTCGGACGCTGAATTTGGCGATAGGGAGTTGGGTGTTGGTGTGTGAGCCTCAGTTTGGTTTGCGTGGGGCTGCTCAGGGGAATCGGTGGGACTAGTGTTGGGCGATAAGGAAAATTCAGACGTCTGGGGGGGTACACAGAACTTTCGGGCAGGCTATATGGGTGGGAGGAGAAGGCATTGACCATGTCACAGCAGCACACATACATGCACAAAGGAATGGCAGGAGGAGAAGATTTAATGGCCACAAAGCAACACAAGAACAAGGTAAAAGGTGTAGACACAAGGTCAAGTTGTGGACGTTGGTGCAACCACAAGCAGATCAGAAAACATACAGCCACAGTAATGCAGAAAGAAAAGAAAGAAAACAAAACATGCAGTTAGCCAAGACAGGTAGAGACAGCAGAACATCAACATTCATGGAACAAAGTGAAAGAACAGAAACGATTAGGCTTAAAGGCATTCAAAACGAAGCAGCAGATGGCGAAAAGAAGGTCAAAAGTGCTGGTCATTATCATGAAGGTGAAAAGCTGTGGACAGGCCATGGGTCAAGCAAGAGTGAAGCAGAGTACACAGTGAGTCTCGTGCTGAAACGTGTGTGTCCTTCCACTGAGAACAATGTCACATTTGCATCCTCATCAGAGCCCTTCAGAAGTTATGTAATCCCTAGAGTCTGGTGTCTGGCTCGGGAGCTGAAAATACTCTAATAGTGAACTGCCATGGTGTAAAAGCGATTTGGTTCAGGAGTTCACTGAAGCGAGCAAAACAGTGAACTTTTGACACTAACATTTCTCTATTTTTAACTTGACAAGAACAAAATGCGTAAACCGGCTCGTCTGAGTAACGAGGAGCCTCTTAGTCATCTCTGCTGTTAGAAAAGAGAGGAAAGTGAGGATGTACTGAAATACTGCATATGCAGTTTCCCCACACAGAGGCTTTGCTGTCACCTTCGTCTGTATCCGAAGACACAAGGAGCAGAGCATTTAGAGTGGATTTCCAAAATCAATTTCTCTTTCGAATCAGCCCTGGTTTCTGTGTCACGCAAAGCTTTCAGCCAAGGCTGCTGTAATCTGCGAGTGTTCTGAAACGAGTCAGCCAGAAAAGTTTAGCCACAAGCTCCTGGGCTAATCAGAGTGGAAGCTGGATTTTACACCGCCTTCCCTGAGCTGGATTTCCACTAGGCTCTGGACAGAACAGAGGGAGTCTTAAAGGAGCATATCTCTATGGAATGAGAACAGTGCTGCACACATATATATCCACACTCTGAGTCTGTTTTCTCAGTCTTTGTGCTTTATGCCTTATGACTGAGATAATGCTCAAATGGCCCTCAACGACTGTAATCACATTTCAGACAGAAACATAATACTACAGTGTTGAACAGGGACTTTATCCAAATGACCGCTTTCAGTTTAACACCTTCCAAGTCAGCGGTATAAGCGTCTACTAACATACTATTTGGTTGTGAGTAGATCTACATGTGGAGGTGAGGTAATGCAGTTAGTAGCAAAGTATCTCTGTGATTTTAGCCCTGGCCAAATCTGCCAGGGCATTAACTTTCAAAAGTCTGCGCAATATGTTGATAAATATTGTGCGAGAAATTAAATGTTCATGTTTCTTCTTAAAGGGCCTGGCAACTCAACTGCTAATATTTACATTTTAATCTCAAATGACCCCAGAGATGTGGCTAGAGAAGCTGGCAAATGCTTATGTTGACTGAACGATTTATTAAGTTGAACTAGCTAATAAATTATGTAGAAAGACCTCCATTTTACTTGAATAATCTGCCCAGCAGCTCAGACATCCAGCAGAGAGAGAAGAGAGGAACAGGCTGCTCTTGAAAGTCCAGCTTCACTTGTGTGGAGTCGTGAAACTGATCGCTCACAGACACTGCAGACAGACATTTTATCCTTTCTATCCTTTTTTTTTTCTTTTTTTTTTTGCCCAACATCTTTATTTGGTGGTCAATAGTACATTGATGGAGGACCCCATAACTAAAGGCATAAACAGATTAACAAAGTAAGTGGGCAGCCCCTTTAAGTATGGAGGCACTTGACAAGCACTTACTTTTATTGTCCGTGGCCCAAATTAAACCAATAAGTATTGACCTAAAGTGTCCAACACTAAAGACTACAGCACACGGTATGTGGACTAAATTGAGCAAGACACTTCCATATCTCTTATTTATATAGATATCTCTGATCCTGTGTGATTCAGTCATAATCACATTACAGGCACCTTGTGGGAACATTACAACATTGTCCTATCAAAATCTTACTGTCTTTTTTGGGGGGTTATTTATTTTTAAGGCACATGTCCTTTAGATTGTGTGAACATTTCAGGATGAATGGACCAACAAAAGTGGTTCATAAATACCTGGAATAAAATCTCCTCTGCTATAAAGTTTTGTAGATAAAAGGTTTTGTTATGACAAAGTACTAAAGATTCTGTTTTCTGCGTCTAACTGGTTGCGAACAACATACAGCAGCCATGTACAATAGTGTGCAAAAGACAGGGTCCAGCCTTCACTTATTTAATTATCAGTGAAAATAACCACTAAGTTGAAGTTATTCTTTCTCAGCATCAGGAAAAAAGCAGGAGACATGTATTTAACAAAAAACTACACAGATTCAACTTAATATAATATTTTTCAGTTTTTAGTATTTGTCAGTATTTAGTGTCCACTCTTTGCCTTATTACAGCTTCCATTCTTTTCAGCACACTTGCTTTCAGTTTTTCAAAGAAAAGGGATATTTTTCCACACCTCCAAGGTTGAGTCTTAGAGGTTGGTTGCATTTTCTGCTTCTCACAACTGACGTAATCCCAAAAGCATTCAATGATGTTGAGATCTGGACTCTGGGGTGGTCAGTTCATTGTTCTGAGAACACCAGCAGCTTCTTTGTTTAATTTTTAAATGTACTTTTTTTGTCTAATTCCTTTTCTCAGTAAGGGCTTCTTGACAGCTACACATCCTTTCACACTCATAGCGTTGAGTTGTCTTCTCACAGTGGAAGGATGGACAGAAACACCTGTGGATTTTTTCAGATCTGAAGCAGGAGTGGAGCTTAATATTCTCCTCTCTCTCAAAGATGAAAGCTCAAAGTGCTGTTTACCAGATGGTGACAGTTTCGGTGGTCTACCAGGTCTTACATGGTTGTTAGGAGTCCCATTTTCTTTGTACATTTTAATGATTTCTGGAACTCCAGCTTTGGGAATTCCATTTTATCCACTTATTTTCCTTTGACTTTCTCCTTTCTTACAAGTGGATTATCTTATATTTAATCTTCTCAAAAATATCTCCTGAACCTACAGGCTGGAAATGACTTAATGACTGGAAACTTTATAAATGAGGGTGGTCTGTGATGTTTGCACTGTACAGTATCAGTACTGGATGAATCCTGAGTGTGCGTGTGAGCTGGTTATGAAAAGGGTGTTGGCTTCGGGTGCTGGCAGCAGAAGCGAGGGATATAAGGAACAGTAACAGAGTGACAGAGATAAATAGGGGTACTCACCCGTGGACTACTGAGTGGACTGGTGGAGAGACCTGATGAAGCTCCGCTGATTGAGCGTGATCTGCAGACACACACAACAACATGCGGAAGATAAGACACAGTCATGTCAGAGACACATGCAAGAGCAGGTTACAAACAGAGCGGAGGTCTGTTGCAAGGCTTCTAGGCACAAAATGACTGGGAAGAGATTTTAGAGAAATCCAGGCTGGCAGTGATGAAACAAATCCAACGCACACACACCACACTGACACTAAACAAAGGATAATCTATGTCACTATTATCGATGACAAATCTCCTCAAGATGCTCTCCTCCGGCTGGGAGGCAGAGGCGCAGACTGATAAACTTAACAAAGCAGTGTCTTCCTTTGTCTTTACAGGATTATCACTCATCTTGAGCTGAGGCCTGTTGTTCTTCTCTGCCAACAGATGTCCGCACAGACACCAGCTCACGTTTCAATCACCTCCGAGCAGGAGCAAATGAATTATCAGTCACCAATCTGTCTTCATCAGGCGAGATGGCTGTCCGTGCAGACGGAGCCCAGCTGTTCCGCTTCTTTCATGTCACTTTTTCCTCTCTCCATCTCTCTCTCTTCCCTCTATCCCTCTGTTATTCTGCCTGTCGCACATCCTCTCAAAGTCTCTCCCTCAATCCATGCCTTCATCACCCTTACCAACTCATCTGCCCCTCTGTAGCTCAGGAGTGACTGATTATTCAATTCAATTCTATGCTGCTTTTTACAGACGTTGTGATAAAACAGCTTTACAGGAGTGCTGAGTGCAGGAGAGACAGAGACAGACAGAGAGAGAGAAAGACAGAGAGACAGAGAGAGACAGAGACAGAAATGAGGCAGAGAGAGTCAGTCACTTTGAGACAAGCTGGTGTCAGTGCTCTCTTAAAGCTCCTGTGTCTATCTGTCTCCTGTCATTCAACCTTCCGAGACTGTGACTTAAGAAAGAAGAAAGAGAGAAGCGCAAGGAGATAGAGAGACCGAAAGAGAGAGACTGAAAGACAGAGAAAGAGATGGGGACAGAAACACAGAGAGAGAGAGAGAGAGAGAGAGAGAGAGTGAGTGCAAGAAAAAGAGAGGTATGAGAGAAATGCACAAAAGAGAGGGGGAGAGAGAGAAAGACAGCGAGAAAGAGAGGGAGAGAGAGTAAGGGAGACAAAAAAGGGAGAGAAGCAGAGAAAGTAAAGAAAGAGACTGAAAAAGAGATATAAGTGGGAGAGCAATGGGAGAGAGCAAGATTAACAGAAAGGGAGAGATGCACAAAGACAAAGGGGGGACAGAGAGAGAGAAGAGGGAGAGCAATGGGAGAGAGAGCAAGAGACAGACAGAAAGAGCGAGACACGATGGAAGAATGGCAAAGTGAAAAGGAGATGTGAGAGAGAGAGAGAAAGGACAAAAGACAGGAAGAAATAGATGGAAGCAGAAAGAGAGAGAGAGAGAGGAGAGAGAGGAGGAAGAGAGATAGAAGAGAGAGAGGGGCAGGGAGACAATGACAGAGAGAGGGAGGGAGGTGACAGAGAGAGTGAACAGAAAGATAGAAATAGAGAGAGAAAGAAAGAGAGAGACAGAGAGAGCAAGAGAGAGAAAGGCAGAGAGACAATGAGAGAGAGAACGAGAAGGAAAATAAGATGCTGAAACTGTAAGAAAGAGACCAGTTCTAAACTCCTGTACTGTCTCCTCTGAGTGTGTCAGTGAGCAGGAGGACAGTCGGCTGACCAATGCAAAAACAGCTCACGTGTCTCATAACCTGCAGTGATCAGTAGGAGTTAGAGAAACGTGTGCACTGCTTATTCATACAACCCTCAACACTACAACACCACAGCACACAAACACACCACACACACTCGCTCCAAACACCCATCAATCACAATCTCATACACAGTCTTTAAACATGAAGACAGACAGAGATGAAATTGAACTTGCAGTGTGAGATATTTGGACAAGAGCCAAATTAATTAAGATATTTAATTTAATTAACAGAATTTCGTATCTGTTACACGTTCCAATTGCTAAGTAAAACCCAGCTTCATTTATTTACTTATTGAAAGCTCAATTTATGTGGTTTTGTGAATAATTTTAATTAGCTTACAAATGTTTTGGCATGCTATGATACAAATCATCACAAATCAAATTCTTGCCATGATTTTCTGATGTTTATTGGCACAGGTATGTACTTAACCTCAGGCCTAATTGTAATATATAACTTGAATATTGTAACTCAAGCTTTGGTGTAACTGCAGTTTATCACATGAATAATGCTATTTTACATTCGGTCTAATCACACTTTATAATCTGAATACTACTATTTTGACTTTTGTTTAATTGCAGCTCATAGTCTTAATATTGCTCTATGACATTTATACATTTTTACATTTATAATCTGAATATCGACACAGTTTATACTGTGAATATTGCTACAGTTTATAATCTGAATACTGCTACTCCACCTTTGGCATAATATTGCTGCTTTATATTTGGCCTACTGCAGTTTCTAATCTGCATATTGCTATTTTACTTTTGATATAACTTCAGTTACAATTTGAACATTGTTGCTGTACATTCATGTTTAACTGTAGTTTAGAATTTAAATACCGCTACTCTATCATAAACTTTAATGCAATTTATTATCTGAATACTGCTACTCTATATTTGGCATAATCACAATATATAATCCATATATTGTTATAGTTTATAGTCTGAATATGTCTCCTCTAGCTTTGGCCTAATACAGCTACTTTACCTTTGACTTAATATTGCTACTTTATATTTAGCCTAATTGCAGTTTATAGTCTGAATATTACTACTTTACCTTTGACCTAGTTAAACTTTTTAATCTGAATATTGCTACGCTTTATAATCTCAATATTCTTTTTTGCATTTGGCCTTAAAGCAGTTTATAATCAGAACATTCTACTTTACATTTAGTGTATTTGCAGTTTAGAATTTGAACATTGCTACTTCACCTTCGGCCTTAATGCAGTTCATAATCTGAATATTCTACTTTGCATTTGGTGTATTTGCAGTTTATAATCTTGCTACTTCACATTTGGATTTGCTGCAATTTATAATCTGAATAGTCTACTTTACATTTGGTGCATTTGCAGTTTATAATTTGAATATTGCTACGTTACCTTTGGCCTAATTAAACAATATCATCTGAATATTACTACATTTTACAATATAAATAATGCTAGTTGAATTATGAAACTTTAAAGAGCATCATATTTTAAGATAATGAACTAAATTCACACACAGCACACTCTCAAAGCTGTAAAAAGGACACTGAACCAATTTAAAGTAATTATATTCATAGCAAAGACATTCAGCTTGAGTAAATTCTGCATTAATATTATTTAAATGTAAATACAATAATGTAAATATCTTTCAGTTCTATACTTTCACAGAGGAAAGCAACTCCAAATAAACTGTTGATCTTGATATGGTGTGATTTAGGTTTCTGTCCTTGTCTTCTGAAAATATGCAGTGATTAATACAGCACATTTCACTGATACACATTACACTGAGTGATGTGACTAGCGCTTTGTGTGGGTGGCATGATGGCTTAATAAAATATCTGTGTAAATGTCACATGAGACTACATTCTCACTAACTGGGCCCATCAGGCTGCGGTGGGATCTGCAGCACGCTGCTTCTGAACACAGCCCGTAAGGCACTTTGTTCGGTCTCTTGTTTGCGAGTGCAGTCCGTAGGGCCTCTTGTTTGTAAGTGTTTGAGGTGGGTCCAGAATGCCACAGGGCAGCTCACTAAAGCAGCAAGAGGGGGTGGACGAGCAGAAGAGATAGCAAGAGTGCCAGGAATCACATTAAACAACACAGCCCAACCCAAAGACATCATGGGATTAAAGCAGCAGCAGCTCAGAGCAGAGAGAGCCGCCTGACTGAAGCCTGACAAAATACAAGGGCTGAGAAAGTGCTGAGTGAAAGCTATTTTGGGAGAACAATATGCATTGTGGTGATTCAGTCTGCTTGTGTCGATAATAACTGGCACAAACAAATAAGCCGTCAAAGTAATCGTACACAGCCATATCAGCAAAACTAATGTAACTTGATAATAACTTACAAAATAAATCTTCAGTCAACGAAATCTTAAACAGCCATATCAGCAAAACTAAAATAACAAGACAACCCACTAAATACAGACTGGGGACAAAGAAAAAACCTAAATAATTGAGTGGAGAAACATCACAAAGCCACCTCCAGACAGGTATACAGAGTGATACAGTTAAGCAAATACATCCTACCACAATCTGTGGCATGCATAAAAATGCTGAGCAGGCACAGCTGACCTCGATTTTGGATCAAGACAGCAAGAGGAAAAGAGGAAAGAAAAAAACAACAAGTAGAAGTTTTTACTGGAGCACAGATGGCAGGAGCTTCAGTCACAAAGACTATTCAACTGCTTCAACAGAAAGACTGACAAAAGAGACATCTGCATTGTGATCTATGACAAAGACATCAGTAAATATCAGTTGGAAATGGTGGACAAATACACACATTCAGTGAGTATGATGCTCAGGCATTAGTGAGATATGTAAGGCAAAACAGAGGAGTAGATGTTCCTTAGGTAACTGAGAAGGTCAATGCAGGCCGTGTGTCAGCATAGTGAGAGATATTACAGTAGGGTAGCAGTTTATAAACCCCTCATTACAAAGAGGAATGCACATCTGAAGAGTCATCCTCCACCATATTCTCCACAAGTGAGCGAGTGCATGTGTGGTGTACACCAAGGCCCAATCCCATTTCTTATTTTTACCCCTACTCCTTGTTTTCGAGTGTCACCTTGCCCCTTGGTCTTCCCCTACAAAATGGGACAACCCTCAAATGAAAAAGAATATTACTTCATTAACAGGCTACTGGTAGTGCTGTGTCGGCAACCCTTCCGGTCTGCAGTGATAGAAGAGGAGGGTAAAGTTCCTCGCTGCTGGGCTTTAGTTACACTTAGAGCATCATATGCCTTCAAAGAGGGGGATGTGACAATTATTTATTATCACCCACCCCTAATTCTTCAGTGATATGAAGGTGAAGTCAGCTATTCACCAGCTTCTTGTTCGAATTTTCCCATTCCACCTTATGTGGTGCAGCAGTTGTGACCTTTGAAAAACCTCTGTTTGGAGGGCCACGTAGCCCCAACACTTCGCCCTACCCCTCTATCTCAACAAAAATCGGGACACTCTACCACTAGGCGTGAACGCACAAAACAAATGGTTAAGGGCTGAGTGGTCGGGGCGAAGGGTGAAATGGGATTGGGCCCAAGAGAACAGTACAGGCCTGAAAGCTTGACTCCCACAGTGAAGGGGTCCGGTGGCTCTGTTATGCAGTGGGGAGCACTGTTTGAGTCCACCTATACTCTTAGAGAGAGAGGTCACGGCAAATCAATACAAAGTTATTCTGACTGATCACCTTCCTCCTATGCTGAAACCTTTCCATCTTGATGGGAGCGGCCTCTTCCAGGATTACAGTGCTCTTCCAGGAGGTCAGTCATCCTCACTGCACAAAGAGTCACCCAATTGTTTGATGAGTATGAATATCATGTAAATCATATGCTATGGCCGTCGCAGTCCCCAGCTCTCAAATCAACTGAACACCTATAAGATATTATGGATTGGTGTGTTAGACAGCGCTCTCCATCACCATCATCAGAACACCAACTGAGGGAATATCTTTTAGAAGAATCCCTTCAGTGCAGCTCCAGAGACTTGTAGAATCTATACAAAGATGCACTGAAACTGTTCCGGTGGCTAGTGGCCACCTTACTAAGACACTTTATGTTGGTTTCTCCTTTAATGTGTCACCCGTCTGTATTTATAAATAGACAGTCAAAAAAATCCTCCACAGCAATGTCAGCAAAAATAACCTAATGCTCACAAGCCATATAGAAATATTGAAATATGCGCAGAAGCCTTGGAGGCAACTGCTGTTTACAACTTTTTATCTCTTTTTAAATATTGCTAATATGTAAAGTTTTCAGAAGAATAAAAGTGGAAATCCCTGGACATTTGCCATCATCGATACAGTTTTGTTTTTATGTGATCTCCCCACAAACACCAGACCTTTCCATCAGCAGTTCTGAGAGATCGAACGTGTCACAAAATGGATTTCAAAGCCTGTTTTCTTTCTGATACACTGTGATCTCGAGTCCTCTAAAGCCGAAAGATCTAAAGGTCTTGGAGTCTGAAAAGTTTTCTGTTGGAGAGAGATAGTACAAAAAAAAGAGTGCACACACAAATACATGTAGTACACACAGCACACCCACAGAAAGCCATAGACACACAAAGAAACCCCCAAAAATATCATACAACCCATTTCCAATTCCAAAGCAGGCGCAGACAATGTTTTCAAAGGTTTCAGAAAGTTCTAAGCACAAAAAAGAAAAAAAAATAAATATATGCAGAAAAAACAGTGAAACAGCAACTGGCATCTAACCATCCATTCAAAATTAATAAGAACAGAAAAGTATAAAGTCTAGAGGAACGCTGGCTGTTTACCGAATAGCTGTGAAGCAGGAGTGGTTCAAGCAAAACACACTATCTAGCAGGGACAGAATATGAAGATGCAGGGAAGCTTTTTTCCGTTTGCTCCAGTGGTGATATGGATGTGTATCAAAAAACAAACAAATTAACACACAAACAAATAAAGGAGTAAGATAGTGGCCATGGGAGAGTGACAGAATGGAATAAGAGCAAAGGCATATACATCTGCACATCAGAACACTCTTAGAAATGTGCATTCTTTGCACGATGATGTAGAAGAACCACTTTTGACTACCTAAAGATCCTTTCAATTAATGGTTCTTTAGATAAACATTTATGTAATTGAGATGTGTGAGTGTGAAGAACTTTTATAAAGTTTAAAGAACAGCCAAACACGGGTGTATGAGAGAGTTGGAAATGTGAAACCATAACCATACCTAATCGTAGCTGAGAACAGACGTATTATAAAAGGTTTATTGTTGAACAGTTTATTGCTTGAAATATGAATGGGAACGCTCAACATGCCTATGAAAAGTCTCAGCCTTCAAAAACAAGAGCCAAATCAACCTGTTAGTAAACTGAAGGTTCAGCAAAAGTCAGACTCACAACACTCAGACACCGATGAGAGAGAGATGAGAATAAAAGTCTAAGCTATCTTAATAGGCTAATTGTTGCACATTTTGGCCCCTCAGTTCCTACACCACTGCCTCCACATAATGAAGGAACAGCCATTAAAGTGGAACCTGAACCTTCCCATAATGTGCAAGTTCTTTAAAACCTTTAAAGGGTTCTTCACACTCACAAAACTCTTTTTCAAACATAGTTCTTTGGGGAAACAAAAGTGGGACTTCTAAGAACACTTTTTGTCACCTTATTATTTTTAAGACTGTCTGTGTTGGTTATTAATGGTGAGAAATAGTCCCAAATTACATGGAAAAAAATTGCTACATTCATTTCAATTTGAGGTTAAGAACGTTTTTTTCATTCTCCTGTGAAGTTACCATTCTGGAAATATAAGATTTTATTCAGACAGCAAATATAAACACTTATTAATTACATTTCAAATCTTCAAAAATCTAACTTGAACATATTATTATTAAGTCTGATAAACCGAACTGCAGTTACATGGATAATGAAATTTAGGGATTAAATAAGTGAAAGCAAATGCAATCAATCTGTCTTGAAATAAAGGCAGTGTGCCATAAGAAAGTATCCAGGAATGTGATGGAGAGGAAGAGACAGATATCCTTTTTTCTATTGCTATGCAGCTGCCTTCTCTTACCACTCTATTACCTTTCAATGATATTTTTTAAAAGCCCCAGTTGCCTTATGTATCATTCTGGGGGTCAGGTCATCTGGAGTCAATTCCCAATTTCATTTCTGCCATCAGCCCCGTCCTGACATTTGAGTGTGAATGAAAGATGTGTAATGAAAGGGCAAGCTGGGAATGAGCAGGGAAATGAAAGTGCGGGACACCAACTGTGTTCCTCTGTGGCGGGAGCATGGCCAGAACGCTGCTGATGAACAAACAGGACAAAGAGAACAACAGCCAGATGTGATGAAATCCTCCTGGACCAGCGTGCAACCAGCCCGACCGGGCCGGTCCAAGACAGCTGGCACAGCAACAAAAGAAGCTCATTCAGATAGCTTGAATACTGCATAAAACTGCCCATTCAAGATATTTAAAAGCCAATTTGAGGGGTTTTGTTTTGGCTGGCTGTAGATGAGCTTAATAAACGGGCTCATTGAACAGAACGGAAGTGGAAAAGCAACACTGCATCTTTGTAGTGGGTGTAGTAAGGGCCATGTAAGGGTCAGACAGGTAGTTATGGCAGTACCTTTCCTCTTTGCTGCACCTGGGGTGGGCCTCAGAGATATCCAAGCTTTTACTGAACACTGTTTTACTACAGCAGGAGACAAAGTGAACACACAGTCAGCGTCTCCATGCAGTCCTGCACAATATACCCATTCTGCTCTTCTGCAGGCCAAACAAACAAACAAGCCCTACCATTGCTCTCTCCTCTGTTTGTGTGCGTGGGCCTGACCAATAGAAACACTGTCACATTTTATGCATTTACATGTACAAAATGATCTAATAACTGCAGAAAATCACACGTTGACAATAATTCATTCAACATATTTATTAGAACTTAAGTTATCTTATAATGGTAAACCCCTGGGTCTATACAACTCACTCGATAATTACATTTCTTTCTAAATACACAATATATACAACTCTTTGCAATCCACCAATAATCACAATAAAGTCAAAGCTCGTAAAGTAAATTTCAAACTGCTGTTTGCTTAAACAGTGGTTTACTGCTTACACTTATTCAAGAGTTTTTACAGTTCTACATTTTACATTATGTAGCAATTCGTCACCATTTTACAGTTTCAGTCATGCATTAATCTGTAGATTTCCTGCACCAGCTCTACACATGTGCAGATGTAGAAAAACTGAAGATACAAGATTGATGATACTACACACTGAGTAACCAAATGTTTTAGCTAAAATCACAGGTGTTTTTCAACAGCTTCAACTCGACTTTAGGAACTGTACATTTTGTACACTTACATGTACAAAATATGTTTATAAGACCACTAATATAATCCGGTTAATGCTAAAATAAGATAACTGTATTATTAATTAATTAATGTAATTACACTCACTGGCACAGATGCTGATTTTAAGGAGTTAGAAATTCAGATAACCGAATTTTATATCTTTAATATTTAAATAGACTTAGATACTTTACTGAAAGTAATATTTATGACTACCAGTGGTCATATTTCTCAGATAAACAGCAGAAACAAATAATTCTTAAGTAATATACTTAAGTAGCACACAGACAGAGCTTCCCACACTTCTTAGTACTTCTGTTAGTTTCTGTAAACTGTTATGACAGTGTTTTGTGTTTAAGTTTACCACTTCATTCTCTATAATAATAATAATTATAATAAAATAATAAAAATAATAGTGCTCAGCTCTGGCAGAAAAACAAAGCCACTCAGTTGAGACATTATTGCTGGAGACAAAGTAATGTTTTCTGATATTTCTCTAATGTGTTTTACTGGATTATTTGCTCAATTGAACAACCTGAGCTGTGTCAGGAAAAGCTAAGTTAAACTACAGTAATTAACACAATTAGCCTGCTGAGAGAAAACGTCCATAATTAGAGCTACCAGTAGCAATAACTACAGCTACCCAACAGGCATTCAAAATCTCAAAGGGTGAAAAAATAAGGTAAAACACTAAGACAATGAACAAATTCAGATGAGTTAGATGCCAAAGTCTGGCTTCTCCACTCATGTCAGTTCTGACAGCTGATAGAGTAATCAGTGAGGCAAGTCAGTGTGGGAAGAACTTACACAGAGTGTCTTGCAAAGACAAAAAACTAAATGCGAACATACAGTGTGTGAGTGTGTGTTGTGCTGCACCTCTGTCCGTGCTGTGTCATGTCGATGGCTCGTCGTGCTGGCACAGGTGATCCTCCATCCGTCACGCTCAGCACCTCCATGGACTTACGCTCCGGCCTCCTCTTGCCATGTCGGTTCAACATGGGGGAGTCTACTCGCTTTCTTGGGGGATCTAGAGACACAAACACACGTACACATAGCATTTCAAACGCAGTCCCACAAGAACAACACTGGCTGCATCCACAGTCGATATCAAGCACTGATCTGGAAAGCTCCATTCAGCAGCTCCATTTAATCCCAGATTGATCATTGCTGTGAGTGCTTACTGCAATTAAGCCATTCTGGTGCCCACTGGGGCCTGCAGGTGTTGACTGGGAAGTGTAACAAAAAGTGGAGTAAGAAAGTGTGGAGGATTGTGACTTTTTTTTCTATAACTGCAGTGTCGCCTAATGAATCAACTTACTGACCCAGCATACAGTACAGTCCATATGCAACTGGACCATGACAATTTTTGCTGTTCATGTTCTGTATGCCAGCATAGTGGATGTGAAGTGAAACAATGAGTTTGAGGTTAAAAAGTGTAGAATGTCAGCTCTAATTCGAGAGTATTTATGTATATGTGGGCCATTTTGTGTGTGTGTGTATCCACCTTATTCCTGCGCCCCATGACACTTTGATTAGCTTCTGGGCAGGACTTACGGTGAAGTGTAAACAGTCCGTATATGTGAAATGCTAATGATATCCTAACACGACACAAAGGAGGGAACAAATGAACATATAAAATAAAAACATAAATAATCTTTATTGTTGGGATGCTTAAATGCCTTTGTGCCAATGTTCGTAATCGATCTGTCAATAGAAATACCTGAACATACGTGAGAGAAACACTTTAGCCTGAGGGTCCTATCCAGAGCCCACACTAATTACTTATGCTAATAAAGGCTTCAATTTCAACTTTTTAATTTTGCGCACACTCTCAAGTACAAGCATAAAACCATGAAGAAATGCCATCACACAGTAATGTTTCATGTGAAAATTTGTTATTTCACATATTTTGTTTAAGATAATGCTCTTTGTATGGTATGTTAGCGCCAAGCTAGTGGGGTTAGCTCAGCATTTTGTTGGATTCTGATGCCAGCTCTAGTTTAAATGAAGACATTTTAAGCTAATAACAGGCATGTATCTAACATTACAACAATTTGTAACAATTTGTAAATAGTTGTGTGGACATTTGTGCAGGGCAGTAGGATTAGCTGGCAGTGTTAGCATCTACCATGTACTGCAGATGTGTGGCTGTTGTTGACCTGCCTGCTAACCCCGGCCACTTCGGTCAGTGCCACTACTGCCAGTTCAGTAAAAGAGTCTTTTCTGAAAGCACTATGTTACCCGCATCATCTTCTCTGGCAGACATCACAATATTCTTTACTTCGTAAAAGTAAACTTGCTCAGCCTACTCTAATGAGAGTAGAATATATCCAGTTATAAAAAGAATATAAAATATAAACCAGTTAAAGCAAGTCTGTTAGCAGCAAACAGTGGTATTCAACTGCCAGTTTTTAATTTGGTAAGATTTTATAGGCACGGATTTCAACAATAACAACTGGACTTTTTCGATCAGTGATTATGAGGCCACATTCATATGTCCTTTGAAGCTCTGCGCTTTCTTGAGAGGTTTATGTTCATAAAGTTCCTGTTCTTGCTGTACTTTCAGCTTCACTCGCCTACAGAGACAGCTGCACACTGCACATTTTCTGTGACTTGCTAAAATAGAAATGAAGAACACTTCTGTTTCCCAACTGGATATTTCGGCCATAACCTCGAAATACAGCAGCCATGTGAAAAATAAGGTGGATATATACACTAAATACATACAGATCAAAGTGTTGTAAATTGTATTTATTTATTTATCTGCATATAAATAAAACATATCTCAAAGT